>CAXAAD010000212.1:0-121000 GCA_963966675.1 Lasioglossum calceatum | reverse complement strand
TTAGGTATCATTTCCAGATTTTTCCGTTGCAAACTCCGGTTGTAAAAAATGAAAAGCACGAAAAATATCGAAAAAATGCAGGTTTCATATAGAAATCTAAAAGGTACTACTACAGATTTAATTTAGGAATGAGATATTACCGTAAGTATTATGCTCAATTTTTTTCAAATTCCTGAGAGTGGTGGAACATAGTTAAAAAAAAATAAAAACCATTTTTTTCGGCGTTTTTTCTAAGTTATACTTATCTTTTCTGAATCTAAAAAATATATTATGTAATATTAAACGTTCCTACGTTCAGAGAAACATCTCCCAGACTTTAAAACTTGCGTAGTACAAAAAATGAAATTAATACTATGTACATATATTCGAATATGTCAAAGATGATTTCAACGGCGCCGGTTGGTGCAGCGGCTATGGTCTCCGACTGCAGAACCGTTGAAGACTTTTTGGACCAGGTACGAATCCCCGGTCAGGTCAATTCTTTTTTCTAAGTTAATCAGATGTTTTTTCGGTTCCTAACCATATGATTGTTGTTAACCCATTGTAAAAATATTTTTTAACTATGTTTAGACTATTGCAAAATAATTTTTTGGAAAAATATTCTTGCAGTACTTTCGGCTTCTAGTCATTTACGGACTGTGTTGCAGGCCTACTTAACATTTTTTACATGGAATTGTGCATCGATTTGACTCTTAAGTATTTTATCTTTACTGGGTGTCTTATTCAGTAATAAATCCAATGTTTTATTAAGGTCTAGAGATATTGTTGAATCTGTTTCTGCCAAGTGAAAACGGCTGTAATACAGTCTGTAAATGACTAGAAGCCGAAAGTACTGCAAGAATATTTTTCCAAAAAATTATTTTGCAATAGTCTAAACATAGTTAAAAAATATTTTTACAATGGGTTTACTGTCACGTCTGCCGACGTGTTGCCATAGGTTATAAGCATAGTTAATAAGAGTAGGATATTGTAACAGTAATTATTAATAATATTCGTTAGATATAAGTAATCATACTCCACTCCGATCACCACATCCGATCCTCACGTCATACCATACCTTCATTCTTATCTTAACCCTTGTATAATAATCATATCTTAATGTATTCCCCGTAGCCGTATCACGTAGCATTCCCCGTAATCATTAATCGCACATCTCATAACATCCGACACATAGCGTAGACCATAAGACACCTATAAATTCGACCCTCCGATCCCAAAACGAGTTCAGTTCAGTTCAGTTGTTCAGTTCGATTCAGACAGTCAGTCTGACACTCTCGTCAAGACTCCAGCGAGGCTCGTCGCCTCCTGGATGTCCCGGTCAGGACTCCGACGAGTCCTCGTTCTCATCCGCCTTCTTACGCGCTTCTAATTCATTGTAATCTTAATTCGTACGTTACAAATATAATCCCAGTATTAATTTAATAAGTGAGTCTCGCTTAGTTCACCTCCCTACCTCCTCGCGCTTGTGATACTCTCCTTTCGACTCACGTTCTACCTGTTTCTGCGTTTCCAACTCGCACGTCTGAGCTTACCCAGGCTCGGTGCATTCCTCTGGTTTCAACGGGAAACGCAGAAGCCTCTCTTTCTTTCAATATATCAGTTCGACGCATTCTCTAACACGAGTATCACACGCCGCGCCGCGCCGGTCGTCATTATCAATCGCGGAAGCTCGCGCGTGTCAACGAACGCGAAACGGAGGACAGCAGCCACGAGGTATTCCCGTCAGCCGAGGACCAGCAGCTACGTGATCTTCCCAGAACGAGTGTGGATCATCGTTTTCCCTACAGCGGCCCAGCCGATTCGATTGCAGCCGTCAACGAGCAACGAGAGCAGTTCTCATCCGATTGTCCGATAAGTCGTTAAACATTTCCCTGCGAAGATTCGCGCCGTCCGAATTGTCTAGCTCTCGTCCGCCGCTTCGGGCGAATCTACTACCTGTAAGCGTTAAGTAGTATCCGCGTGTCCGCGAAAGTCGTGGTTCCCAGTCAGACGCCGGACGTACGTGCCGCGTGGACAAAAGGTTGTATCGCATTTGATCGTCCAGTAAGGGGAATGGGTCGCCGAACGATAATTTCGCGTAAGCCAGACTCCGGGACGTAACATTACAACAATCATATGGTTAGGAACCGAAAAAACATCTGATTAACTTAGAAAAAAGAATTGACCTGACCGGGGATTCGTACCTGGTCCAAAAAGTCTTCAACGGTTCTGCAGTCGGAGACCATAGCCGCTGCACCAACCGGCGCCGTTGAAATCATCTTTGACATATTCGAATATATGTACATAGTATTAATTTCATTTTTTGTACTACGCAAGTTTTAAAGTCTGGGAGATGTTTCTCTGAACGTAGGAACGTTTAATATTACATAATATATTTTTTAGATTCAGAAAAGATAAGTATAACTTAGAAAAAACGCCGAAAAAAATGGTTTTTATTTTTTTTAACTATGTTCCACCACTCTCAGGAATTTGAAAAAAATTGAGCATAATACTTACGGTAATATCTCATTCCTAAATTAAATCTGTAGTAGTACCTTTTAGATTTCTATATGAAACCTGCATTTTTTCGATATTTTTCGTGTTTTTCATTTTTTACAACCAGAGTTTGCAACGGAAAAATCTGGAAATGATACCTAATACGTGGCTTAGTATTCTAAATGTGTCAGATTTTTTTCAGAATTTTTAATTGTCAATAAATATGGAAAATGGGCCAAAAACTGGTTTTTCGATTTTTCTCAATAACTACCCTTACGGATGAGATATGGGGCTGAAACTTGGCAGAGCCGGGTCTTTTTTGGTAGGCTATCGAATGGTGCAAGCTCGATTAAAATCCCGCCGGGGGCGAATTTTACTACCAAACCCGGGTATAGCCTTTTCGTCGAAAAATTTGGTTTTCATGTTGTTCTAGTCTAGACTTTCATTTTTCTAGTGGTTTTTGAGAATATTTTACCAAAAAAAATATATGTTTCTTAATATCGGTATATATACAGGGTGGGGCAATAACTATTACCACCTCAAATATCTTTGTTGTTTCTAAAGATACGTAAAATATGGTAAGGACCAAGTTAATGGTACAATGGGGCTGACTCGATGCAAAAAAAATTTTGTTTTTATGTCATTTTTTTGGAGATATCAAGGTCACCTTGACTTTTTTAAATGGAATGTCCTATTTTTTATACCATAGATCGATAGAGTATCAAATTCTGAATATAAAAGTGTTGACCTTCATATGACCTACACCTAATAGTTAACGAGATATTATCCAAAGAAAAAAGACAATTGTTTCGATAATATCTCGTAAACTATTAGATTTAGGACATATGGAGGTCAATACATTTTTACTCAGAATTCGACGGTCTATCGATTTATGATACAGAAAGTAAATGTTTCCAGTAAAAAAAATCAAGGTGATCTTGAAATGTCCTCTATGCCTCCTCCCACGCAGAAAATATTTATGTCCCAATATGCCCCCCTCTATACCGTGCAAATTTTGTTCATAACATTTTTCCATATTATTACAAATAACGGAGATATTCAAGGTGAACATAGTTATTGCCCTACCCTGTTTACAAAACTTACACGGTACAGAGGGGGTCATATTGTGACTAACATTTTCTCCGTGGGTGGAGCCATAGAGGACATTTCAAGATCACCTTGATTTTTTTTACTGGAAACACTTACTTTCTGTATCATAAATCGATAGACCGTCGAATTATGAGTAAAAATGTATTGACCTCCATATGTCCTAAATCTAATAGTTTACGAGATATTATCGAAACAATTGTCTTTCTTCTTTGGATAATATCTCGTTAACTATTAGGTTTAGGTCATATGAAGGTCAACACTTTTGTACTCAGAATTTGATACTCTATCGATCTATGGTATAAAAAATAGGACATTCCATTTAAAAAAGTCAAGGTGACCTTGATATCTCCAAAAAAATGACATAAAAACAAAATTTTTTTTTGCATCGTGTCAGCCCCATTGTACCATTTACTTGGTTCTTACCATATTTTACGTATCTTTAGAAACAACAAAGATATTTGAGGTGCTAATAGTTATTGCCCCACCCTGTATATATATATATATATATATATTGCATATATATTTATTTATATTCGGGATTTATACCTCAGGATTTTGCAAAAAATCGATTTTTGTTAACAAATTATCTAATTCAAAGATCCTTCAAGATCCTTTTGACCAACTCGAGGCTTGAATGAACACGTACCGAGGCCCGAGGGTCGAGCCCCGAGGCCTGAGACCAGAACACAATAGTAGTACAATAAACACGGCCGGGCAACGCCACGGCCAGCCAGGTATATCGGCATGACACCACTAACAAGTGAATGCTAAACTTGTTGATTTTTCGTAATTTTCTCACGAAAGTGACACGAGCCAGTTCGTGGCGTTCTTCCAATTAAGAAAAGACTAAACTCGATAGAATTCGGACTGTGTCTAGTGGTTTTACTCGTGAAAGTATCTTCGAAATTTGTATTTAGATACAGTTTTTGCCCATCCTCCGTGCTAGGACGACAAAGCGACGAGGGGCCTCGGGCCTCGGGCCCGGCCGTGTTTATTGCACCACTTGGCCACGGCTCCCGAGGCCCTCGACGCTTCGTCGCCTTAGCCAGCAGAGATGGGCAAAAATTGTAATTAAATACATACAAATTTCGAAGATACTTTCACGAACAAATCCACTTAGACACAGTCCTACCAAATTTCATCGAGTTTAGTATTTTTGAAGTGAAACGTCTCTGCTGAGGGGCTACAATTTTCTAGCGTTACGGAAGTGGGTTACGGAAATTGAGTGTGACGAAACTGGTCCTCCACCGTCGCCAAATTTCCACGCTTCTCCGAGCAGCTGAAACGCGAGTCAGGAGAAGCTAAGTCAACAATGGAAATCGTCGAAACCTGCTGCCACATGAAGAAAGTCAAGTGGTCCTCCACCGTCGTCGCCAAATTTCCACCCTTCTCCGAGCTCGCGTTTCGGTGGACCGAGTAGCTGAAACGCGAGTCAGGAGAAGCTAAGTCAACGATGGAAATGATTGAGATCCGCTAATGTAAGTTTAATTAATCATTTACAATTCAATGAAATATATTTTTCATTTGAATGTATTAGGTAATCAAATATTTTATAAATTCAATTTTTCCTGTCTATACAATCTATTTAAACAAGTACAGTTTTTAAATATGTTAAATTTTGTAACAATCGTTTTGAGACGAATTAAGTTTGAAACAAAATTTTTTTATTAGTGTACATCCTTCTTTTAAAGGCAATCTGCAAGACAGTAAAATTGTTTAAACAAATATAATTATTTAAACAAAGTATACTTTTTCACAAATAATTTCTTTAATAACCATCTTTTTATAAACAGAATTTTCCAGGCAAATAAAACTGTTTAAACAAACATATGAATAATCTGTATTATTTTTTAAATGGATTTAAATAGATTATATTTAAATAAAGTTAAGAAAAGCCTTCAAATTGAATAATAAAATGCATTTTCCTATTTGCACAGTCATCGCTGTCATCGCTGCCTGCTAAAAGGTCACTACTCTTCCTCCACCGACATTCACCTATATATTTAATTGTTGTTACATTCCTGTCAATAGTTGCTATGTATTATAATAATTATTTATTTATTTGTATTATATTTGTCTATGTATTATAATATTTGTTTTTATGTGTGTAATAAATGATTTTTTGATTTTCGATTAATTGTTTTGTTTCGATTTTCTTTAATTTACCATTCCACAGTTAAATTCCGACTTCCAAACTGAACATAATTTCTACAAGTCCTAAGGAATTGTAAATTTGTACCTTATACATTTTATAGTTTGTTGTAAGTAGAGCTGAAATGTAGTTCGATCTCTTTTTTGTTTAAATAAAATTAGTTTTTCCGTATAATGTGTCTACTCCTGTGCGATCTTTTCTTTTAATTGACCTTATTAAATAATTAGTTTTTGCAGTTATTTTAATACAGGATATCGATATTTCCTTCAGTTCATGAAAGAGAAAAAATATTTGGATAAAAATTGTTTGATACGAAAGAGAATATAATACGGGTGCAGCAAATCAAACAATATAAACTTTTCGTTCTGATCAAGGCCAAAGATGATGTAGTTGAAATAGGTTCTTGTCCGGTCTGAAAGTCGATATAGGTGGTTGCCCGGATTGAAAGTCGAAACAGGTTCCTGTCCGGTCTGAAAGTCGATATAGTTGGTTGCCCGGATTGAAAGTCGAAACAGGTTCTTGTCCGGACTAAAGGATGATGGCAGCCAAAAGTGGCACGGGCAAAACCCGAGCGTGAGCACTCTCATATACTCTCTGCTTCTATCCAGTATATATATACCCAGATAATCAACTGCTCCGATCTGCAGCTCTACTGCGCGGCAGCCATGTCGCGTTTTGGAGGTCTGCTGCCGCAAGCTGCAGGGCATCGGTCTTGGATTCTGCCTCGCCGTAAGAGGGCAACACGGTCGCGCTAATGTGTCAAATGCCGTACAAGAGCAGCTCGCGCTAATGTGATAGATGGCGGTAAAGTAAATGTCCTGTGGGGTCGGCTTTACCACTCCGCGTCACCGGCGTAGTGGGAATCGCCGCGCCTGCGCACAAATGGCTAGAGAGAGGAATCGGCCGACGGCGTGTCGCCGATCCCTCTCTTCTCCATTGGTGTTTCGTCGTGAACAGACCTGTTCCACGAGTCGTGTTCCGTACCACGAGTTCACGTACTTTCTTGCATCATTTTTCTGTATTGTGGCTTGCAGCCTAGTGCGTGGTGGGATTGTTGCAGCAGCAACTACTCCCGTTTACCTTTGTTAATAAACATTTACATTCGTTGACCAACGGAGTGTTTTATTGGACCACACGTGAAGCTTATGGGATCTCCACGTGTTACGACTGTGTACAGTAGTCACTCAGAGAATCTCGAACCAGAGATTCACTCATACACCATAATTGGTGACCCATAGTCCATTGTACAAATGTGTAGCAGCAGCAGCAGCGCTCTTCTTTTTTTACCGACAAAATTAATATTTATTTAAATTACATACTACACATACTATACAGGGTGTCCCAAAATTCCTTCAACATCCGGAAATGGGATTCCTGAGACCATTTAAAGCGACATTTTCCTTTGCAAAAATGGCGTCCGCGCCTTTGTATAGGAGTTATTTACGAAAAACATGGACCAATCATAGCGCGGCTACAGCGAACGGAGTCCGACTCAGCGAGAAGTCCCGCTTAGCGTGGCGTCGCCGTTGGCCGAGCCAGAATCAATCCGCTGTTGTCGCGCTCTGATTGGTCCGTGTTTTTCATTAATAACTCCTAAACAAAGCCGCGGACAACATTTTTGCAAAGGGAAATGTCGCTTCAAATGATGTCAGGAACCTGCCATTTCCGGATGTTGAAGGAATTTTGGGACACCCTGTATATTAGGTCGTTCGGAAAGTAATTTCGTTTTTCGTGTAGGGATGGCAATGCTTCCGTTTGTCATTACTAGACTGCGGATATTTCTGCAAAATAAAAATCGAATACATCGACTGCAAGAAATAGAAACCAAATTGAATGTTATTTCTTCAGTAGAGGAGAAAACGAAATGATTTTCCGAACGACCTAATACATTAACATATTACAATAGGAGAGCTGTACAAAGCCTAAATAAAATCGATCTTAGCATTTTTATACTGTTACGTCCCGGAGTCTGGCTTACGCGAAATTATCGTTCGGCGACCCATTCCCCTTACTGGACGATCAAATGCGGTACAACCTTTTGTCGTACGTCCGGCGTCTGACTGGGAACCACGACTTTCGCGTACACGCGGATACCACTTAACGCTTACAGGTAGTAGATTCGCCCGAAGCGGCGGACGAGAGCTAGACAATTCGGACGGCGCGAATCTTCGCAGGGAAATGTTTAACGACTTATCGGACAATCGGATGAGAACTGCTCTCGTTGCTCGTTGACGGCTGCAATCGAATCGGCTGGGCCGCTGTAGGGAAAACGATGATCCACACTCGTTCTGGGAAGATCACGTAGCTGCCGGTCCTCGGCTGACGGGAATACCTCGTGGCTGCTGTCCTCCGTTTCGCGTTCGTTGACACGCGCGAGCTTCCGCGATTGATAATGACGACCGGCGCGGCGCGGCGTGTGATACTCGTGTTAGAGAATGCGTCGAACTGATATATTGAAAGAAAGAGAGGCTTCTGCGTTTCCCGTTGAAACCAGAGGAATGCACCGAGCCTGGGTAAGCTCAGACGTGCGAGTTGGAAACGCAGAAACAGGTAGAACGTGAGTCGAAAGGAGAGTATCACAAGCGCGAGGATGTAGGGAGGTGAACTAAGCGAGACTCACTTATTAAATTAATACTGGGATTATATTTGTAGCGTACGAAATAAGATTACAATGAATTAGAAGCGCGTAAGAAGGCGGATGAGAGCGAGGACTCGTCGGAGTCCTGACCGGGACATCCAGGAGGCGACGAGCCTCACTGGAGTCTTGACGAGAGTGTCAGACTGACTGTCTGAATCGAACTAAACAACTGAACTAACTGGACTAACTGAACTCGTTTTGGGATCGGGGGGTCGAATGTATAGGTGTCTTATGGTCTACGCTATGTGTCGGATGTTATGAGATGTGCGATTAATGATTACGGGGAATACATTAAGATATGATTATTATACAAGGGTTAAGATAAGAATGAAGGTATGGTGTGACGTGAGAATCGGATGTGGTGATCGGAGCGGAGTATGATTACTTATATGTAACGAATATTATTAATAATTACTGTTACAATATCCTACTCTTATTAACTATGCTTATAACCTATGGCAACACGTCGGCAGACGTGACAATACAAAGAAACATTTATCAGTTACTTTTAAGGCTCGATAGGTTTAGAGTGTTGAAACGTCTTCATGCAAAAAAAAGTGTCGTAGGAGGGAAAAGAAACTTTATACTTTTCGGCTCGAGCGTTTCGGGCTGCCCAGGGGTTTCGGGCTGCCCGCTGCCCGGGAGTGACTCCATCTCATCGCGTTCACACGAACTTGTCCGCTTTTGTCCGAACGCGCTCGGCGAAGTCGAGCCACTCGCGGGCCATTCGATGCACAGTGGAGTATTTGGCCTGAAAAAGTGGAATAAACTAGTTTAACGTTATTTATATGCTCAAGGTTATAACATTATATATCGTTGTATTCGTCTTAAGATCAGCTACAACATTATGAAATCCAAAATACATTTCAGCATTTAAAAAATCAAATTCGCCTCAATTTTTTGTAAAAACAAAATTTTTTCCAACTTTCATATATTGAAATTTGTAGATGTCTGAATACTGTTCCTCTTTTGTTGGAGACATTTTTTCCTCAGATTATCGAGAACCCATGAAAAAGCGTGGCGATAGTGGAATATTTTCACTATCATAACTCCTGAAAAATATTTAAGAAAAAAATATTTTATTATAGTGTTTTGGAAAGCTCTCAAAACAAGCTACTTTGTTGGCATATAATCACAAATCTTTACCGAATGTAATGAGACCAAAAAGAACACGCAGACTCGCACAGAAATATAACAAAATCGTCGATAAAGTTTTGTAATCGCAAAAGAACTTACAGAGAATTATTGGCAACGTTCAAATATTAATAACTATACTAATTTACATGGTAACAAAATGAAATCTGTGCAAAAGTGCTCTGTATATTTTCCTGAACAACTTTTGTAATACAAGAATTTACACAATTGTCCTTAAAACACTTGAAAATCGCCAATGAACGGATGCTGTTTTAGAGACTGTTTAAGAACGCAAAGCGCGCCTTTCGATGAAGTTTATACTACTTCACGGGAGCACAAGTAGAAAAAACAATATTGCAGCTTTATTCTTCAGACCTTTAACTACGGGCACAACAAAAATTTTATGACATACGCAAAAATTTAGAAATCGACTTTTTTCCATTTTTTCAGGCCATATACCCATCTCTTCCCTATTAATCATTTTAATAGAGGAGAAATCATATATTGACATCTTCAATTTAAAAAATTTTCGAATAACTATCAATTTCATCTACTCACTTTTGCTATAAATGCATAAAGATCCGATGTGTATCCGTGACACATAAGGCGGCCCGAGAGTGGCTCGAGTGATTTGAGGAGTTGGTGATTTGAAAATTACAGTCAACACGTGTTGGCCGAGAAAGTGTCGACTTCCAGCTCAATAGTAATGACCCGTCATAAATCTCTCCATAGAGAACAGCCCCGGGAAAGGCACTGAAAGAAATCGGGCCTATTAGGTTGGGTCTGCCTAGTCCTACCACAGCCGCACGCCTGTAGTTTCAATGTGTTGACTTCGATGGTGCACGCTACGTAGTATGTATGTGTGGCCGCTGTAGTCAGTATTTCGACTCCATACAGTTGATGGTCGAGGTTAAAAAATGATTTTGCAATAGCACAATCCTTTCCGAATAAAACCATGAAAAAAGTGTAGCTCAATCGGATTTCAACGTAAAAATGATTTCATTAGCGTTGTTGACAAAAAATTCGATTTTTTGCAAAATCCTAAGGTGGTAGACAAATTTTGAGACCAGATTTGAAATAAGCGTGGAAGTATCTACGGGAAATGATGTACAGGATGTTGCAAAAAAAATCTGTTCCGCTCGTGGTATTGTGAAAATCAAAGTTTTATTGAAATTGTGCAGGTTTAACGAATTTTGTCAAGGTTAAAAAACGTTCGTACCATCATTTCCTCACTTTTCCCATATTCTGCAAAGTTTGAGATTTAATTTTAAAAAAATCATCGTTCTATCTCTTTTCTATCGAAAGTTCTTTGATTTTATCACAGAATTCATCGGGTTGTCGCGCTGTGGCGACCCGGCAGTGATGATCCTTGTGCAGCGACCCTTGCAGCGACCCAAAAGCTTTTGGGTCGCTGCAAGGGTCGCTGCAAGGACCGCTATCCAGGATCGCGACGGAGTGCCTAAAAAAAGGTTTGTCGGCTCTGACCAGTCCTGGACCCGTTAGAGTTAGAGGACTCATCAGTAGTGAAGCTATCCAGCGGGCCCTACCTGAGACGCTGCGATATCGGAAGGCGGTTTAAGACTGTATATATAGAGATCGGTGACGGATCAGATAGCAGCGAGAAAGGTCTTTGACTATCTGTCCACCTTGTGGCGAGTGTAGGAAATTAACTGCCACAAAAGGTTACAAAATTCATCGATCTATCTCATTTTTATCGAAAGATCTTTCGATTGCAAAATTATTTTTTAACCACGACCATTGACTGTATGGAGTCGAAGAATTTAAGCAAATTCTTTTTTTACGTCTTTTTCGATGAGCCGTCAGAGTGATTTAAATTTTGAAAAAAATATGGTTATATTCCTTGAAGTTTCACCTGTAAAATGAGCTCTTGAAAAGGAATGGAGATATAAAAATTGACGAATCCAACAATATACATACATATAATATTATAACCTTGAGCATATAAATAACGTTAAACTAGTTAATTCCACCTTTCAGGCCAAATACCCCACCGTGCATCCGGTGGCCCGAGAGTGGCTCGACTTCGTCGAGCGCGTTCGGACAAAAGCGGACAAGTTCGTGCGAACGCGATGAGATCGAGTCACTCCCGGGCAGTGGGCAGCCCGAAGCACTCGGGTAGCCCGAAACGCTCGAGCCGAAAGTATAAAGTTTCTTTTCCCTCCTACGACACTTTTTTTTTGCATGAAGACGTTTCAACACTCTAAACCTATCGAGCCTTAAAAGTAACTGATAAATGTTTCTTTGTATAAAAATGCTAAGATCGTTTTTATTTAGGCTTTGTGCAGCTCTCCTATTGTAATATGTTAATGTATTAGGTCGTTCGGAAAATCATTTCGTTTTCTCCTCTACTGAAGAAATAACATTCAATTTGGTTTCTATTTCTTGCAGTCGATGTATTCGATTTTTATTTTGCAGAAATATCCGCAGTCTAGTAATGACAAACGGAAGCATTGCCACCCCTACACGAAAAACGAAATTACTTTCCGAACGACCTAATACATAGTATGTGTAGCATGTAATTTAAATAAATATTAATTTTGTCGGTAAAATAGAAGAGCGCTGCTGCTGCTGCTACACATTTGTACAATGGACATTTACTTTACCGACATCTTAATGTGGAAGATCCACATCAGCCCGACCAGCTCTGTATCACCGCACTGCAACGGCGAGAGCCCCCTAGCCCCTAGTACAAGGTCTGTACGGCAGTCGAAACATTAGTGCGACTGTGTTGCCCTCTTACGGCGAGGCAGAATCTAGGACCGGTGCCGTGCAGCTTGCGTCAGCAGACGTCCAAAACGCGACATTGCTGCCCGCTGCAGCCTGGTTGTCTGGGTATATATCAGTGACTCTCATATCCTCTCTGATATGCATAATCTGTCTATCACTGTCTATATATGTCTATAGTGACTATAGTCAGAGAGGATATGAGAGTGCTCACGCCCGGGTCTGAGTTGCCACCACTTTTTGGCACGCTCACGCTTAGCACGGAACAGCTCCTACACCGAGGATAGAGCCCACTTTTACCACGAAACAGAGACCACACCGTTTTAGCATGAAACAGAACCTTTACTAGCCTGTGGCATAAATCAGAACTAGCTTCAATCGATGTTTCGTGCGATATAACCATGTATCGGAAATTGCTAAAATTCGATGCGGTAATAATTCTAATAAATTTAATATTAATAAATAGCTTTATTAGAAGAACGCGTGCGGAATTTACATAAAAACTGTGATAAAAATAATAATTGCAATTAAAATCACAATAAACATAATAAAAATTAAAATTGCAATTACAATTAAAATCACAATAAAAATAGAATCACACACACACTTTAAATCAAAATAACTTTTTTAAGAATGGACCAAATGACTTCAATTTCTCTGTAAGGCTACAAGAATTAGTTTAGTAAATGACGTCTAAAAAATAGGTTGAAAAAATGCATTTGGTCGGAATTGCGAAAAAAATAGTGAAAATTGATTTTTACTACTTCTTTAGCTGTGCCAATAACGAAAGTTTAAAAGGTGTGTTTGGTAAGCTCGTATAAATATATGCGCTCTGAAAAATTTTATTGAAATTGGTTAATTGATTTAGGAATTATAAACGATCAAAAGTGATAAAAAGGCCGAAAATCATGGAAAATTGCAATTTTTATTCGGAGACGTCGAATAAATCTACGAATAATTTGACTAATAAAACCACTATGCACAGTCCAAATTCTATCGGCTCGTATCACTTTCATGAAAAAATTATGAAAAATAAACAAGATCTGCAATTCACTTAGTGGTTTCTTGCCGATATACCTGGCTGTCCGTCGGGTGGCCCAGTCGTGTTTATTGCACCACTTGGCCACGGCGACCGAAGCCTTCGTCGCTCTGGCAGAAAATGATTTGAAGGATCTATTCAGAGTTGGGCAGTATTTAAATACAAAACTATTTAAATACGGATTCGAATATAAGATACAATATTTGTATTCTTTATTCGAAGGTTCGAATACGAAAGTATCTTATATTCGAAAAATATTTAAATACTTTTGTATTCGCCGAGAATGTATTCGAAGCTTCGAATAGAAATTGTATTTAATTTTTGTATTTAATTTTCGAATATTAAATACATCCACGAATACTTACGGCCGGCTCGAGGCTCCAATGAACACGTACCGAGGCCGGAGGGTCGAGCACAAAGGCCTGAGCCCAGAACACAATAGTAGTGCAATAAACACGACCGGACAAACCCTCGGCCATCCAGGTATCTCGGCATGAAACCGCTAACAAGTGAATGCTAAACTTGTTATTTCTTATAATTTCCTCAAGGAAGTGACACGAGCCAGTTCGTGGCATTCTTCCGATTAAGGAAAGTCTAAACCCGATAGAAATCGGACTGTATGTAGTGGATTTATTCGTGAGCATTTCTTCGGAAAATATATTTAAATACATTTCATGCCGAGATACCTGGGCGGCCGGAGTTTGCCCGGTCGTGTTTATTGCACCACTTGGCCAAGGCTCCCGAGGCCCTCGCCGCTTCGTCGCTCTAGCACAGAGTAGGGGCGAAAATGTATTTAAATATATTTTCCGAAGAAATTCTCACGAATAAATCCACTACAAACAGTCCGATTACTATCGGGTTTAGACTTTTCTTAATCGGAAGAATGCCACGAACTGGCTCATGTCACCTCCGTGAGGAAATTATAAGAAATAAAAAAGCTTAGCATTCACTTGTTAGCGGTTTCATGCCGTGATACCTGGCTGGCCGGGGTATTGTCCGGTCGTGTCTATTGCACCACTTGGCCAAGGGGCCCGAGACCCTCGTCGCTTCGTCGCCCTAGCACAGAGGAGGGGCGAAATGTATTTAAATATATTTTCCGAAGATATTCTCATGAATAAAACCACTACATACAGTCCGATATCTATCGGGTTTAGACTTTTCCTAATCGAAAGAACACCGCGAACTGGCTAGTCTCACTTCCGTGAGGAAATTATAAGAAATAAACAAGTTTAGCATTTACTTGTTAGCGGTTTCATGCCGTGATACCTGGATGGCCGAGGGTTTGTCCGGTCGGTGTTTATTGCACCACTTGGACAAGGCTCCCGAGCAGGGATGCCAGATGCGAGTCTCGCGGCTGCGAGTCTCGCCAGGCCCCTTACGTCTCCGTCCCTCGCCTAGATGGTGCCTCCGCTATCCCCACTCTTACCACTACCGCTGGCGCGACCGAGTGCTAGAATGAGAGCGGTAGCATGCTACGAGTGGGATAGCGGAGGCATGCATCTAGGCGAGGGACGGAGACGTAAGGGGCCACTTGAGCCGTTGAGCAGCACCGTCTGGCTTTCCTGATCCCCACTCTTACCACTACCGCTGGCGCGACCGAGTCGGTAGCATGCTACCGCTCTCATTCTAGCACTCGGTCGCGCCAGCGGTAGTGGTAAGAGTGGGGATAGCTGAGGCAGCATCTTGGCGAGGGACGGAGACCTAAGGGGCCTGGGAGCCGCTCCGTCTGGCTACACTGCTCCCGAGGCCCTCGTCGCGTCGCCTCGTCGTCGCCCTAATAAATACTGGTACATGCAAAGAAGGTGACAAAGAAGGTAGAATGTTGTGGAAGTAAAATTTTCATAATCCTTTCTTACAACACTTTCGACGCACCATTACCGATAATTCACTGACTCTTATTGTTAGATAATTGGAAGTGTACGATACGAAAATTTATAGGAATATATATGTATAGGAAACCCCTCCATACCTTCTATATATATTTACTATATATTCAGATTCTGTCAGAGTCGGCAGAAAAAGGAATATGGCAATAAAATAAACTTAAAAACTTGAAAGGCAACGAAAATGAACGCCTATACAGGGTGTCCCAAAATTCCTTCAACAGCCGGAAATGGGAGGTTCCTAAGATCATTTGAAGCAACATTTTCCTTTACAAAAATGTTATCTGCGGCTTTGTTTAGGGGTTATTAACGAAAAACACGGACCAATCAGAGCGCGACCCAGACGCGAGTTGGCACAATCGGTCCGGCGCGTCAACTGTCTATTGGCCGACTGTCCCAACTCGCGTCTAGGTCGCGCTCTGATTGGTCCGTATTTTTCGTTAATAACTCCTAAACAAAGCCGCAGATAACATTTTTGTAAATGAAAATGTTGCTGCAAATGATCTTAGGAACCTCCCATTTCCGGCTGTTGAAGGAATTTTGGGACACCCTGTATAGTGTCAGCTGGTTTGCTTATAGGAAGGTTTCTTTTACATCTTATAATCTGTTTTTAGTAATGTCCACACTTGTGGCATATTTTCTAGATCCAAACAAGATTTAAGATTTTATTCCACTGACAATGAAACCGATGAGGGTTTCAGTGTTTTCTTAACTTTTCATTAAAAAAGTGTCGTAGGCCAAGAGTGGTTTCTAATATTGTTCTCAAGACATAAAGAGGGTCATGTAGTCGTATACAGTCTGCTGGTATTTTACCGAGACCTGCGGTATAGACAATAACGGACCATAATAGCGGTGCGTTCGGCTCGCTTCTACCTGAAACAGGGATACACGGCGTCCTTTACCAGCTCATTGTGTCGCCAATTTTTAAATCACCAGTCTTTTAAAGGGCTCAGTTTAATGGAGAAACTGCAAGGAATATAACCATATATTTTTTCAAAATTTAAATCACTCTGGCACCCACCGAAAAAAACGTACATTAAGAGTTTGTTTAAAGTTTTCGACATTATAAAGTTGATTATCGATGTTGAAAATATTATTTTATAATAGCCCATTCTTTCCGAATGAAAACAGACAAACAGTTCCTGAGATAAAAATTCGTAAGTGAGGCCCGTTCTCGCCAAAATGGGCAAAAATTGTAAAAATTTCGAAGGCCTGTCATTTCTAATAAAATTCGAAATCGGCAAAATGATGACTTAAAGTCCCCCTAATTTCAAATGGCTACAACATACACCCGTCACCCGTCCCTCAATTTACGCGGCACTTTTTTACGCGAGTATTTGTTTTACGCGCCAAAGGGTATAGCCGGATAAGCTAGTCAAAAATGCCCTTGAACCGAATTATATCGACGATGGGTCATTCGATAGGACACTCAGAAAAAACATACTGTGCAAAGTTTCAACCCTGTATCTCGATCCGGAGGGTAGTTATGGGGTAAAATCGAAAAATCAGTTTTTGGCCTATTTTTCCTAGTTAATGATGTTTAGAAATTCTGAAAAAAATCTGACACATGTCTAGAACCCAAACACATACTTTGCCATTGGTTTCAGATTTTTAAAGTGAAAATCCTGCTTGTAAAAAATCAAAAACTTCAAAAAAATCGAAAAAATGCAGATTTCACATGGAAGTTCTAGAGTGTCCACATTTATATTTTTACAGTAGCAATATATTGTTATAGGTATTGTTCATGAATTTTTTCAGATTTTTTGGTTTGGTGCGCCGTTGTTAAAAAATCAAAACCGATTTTTTCGACGTTTTTTCCGCGAAGAACTAAGATAACCTTAAAATTATTACGTTCTATTTATTCTGTAAGTCTATCAGGCACTGATAAACCTTGATCATTGTATAGGAGTAATTAAACAATGAAATCAGCTTCATTAGTATTTGTACTATGTCAGAGATTACATCTGAAAGTATTAACCACATTCCCAACAGCTCGTTTGGCTCAGCGCGTTAAGGACGGTTTAGTTCTTTCCGGCCTACCGGCACCGGCGCCGTCGCGCGGGGGGACAGCATTTAGTTGTAACGGCACCGGCACGCCAAGAATTGTAGACCTTTTTCGAGGCTCGCACAAAGGCCAAACGCCGGTGATCGTGTCTAACCCCAGGGGTCATCCGGCGCACCACAGGGGTTCCCCAGAACCTTTTTTCCTCTTCTACTCCCCTCTACACCTCAGGAGATGCCTATGCTAGATGCCGTCCGGTCGCCGGAAAAATTCTGTTCCATTTGAAATTTCGCCGGACGCCGGAACCGGCTCTATCTCATAGGAAGAATATAACACGCTGTAACTATTTAAAAAGCTATCAACTAGAAGTTTTCAGAGTTCGTCGTGCCAATGGCGAATACATTGTTAAGGAATTTAAACGTTGTAACAAAATATAACAATAGGTTTTTGATTTCATAATGTTACAGCTGACGATAATAAGCGAATTCAACGACCTTATTACGTTGAGGCTTTGAATAACGCCAAAATAGTTTTTCCCGACGTTTCGGGCTAAACACCCCACTAACCGGTGGCTTGTTTAACATTGGACCCCGCGAGTTTAATATTCTGAAAAGTGAGTACAATTTTAATTGACCACATGACGTGTAGAAAGGTTGGTGGAAAATTGCAATTGGTCGGAATTGCAGAGGAAATACTAACAGTTGCATTTCGCATTTGTTTGGGGTGGTCCTTTATTGAAAATTTGAAGAGCACGTTGTGTGGATCTAGTACAGGGTGTTCACACTATTATAAATTATTAGAGAAACATGAAAGAGGAAAAAGTATACTTATACTCAGACTTTGATACTCTATCGATCTATGGTATGAAGAAAATATGATTCCAACTAAAAAAACATCGATGACCTTGAAATCTGATAAAAAATGACCTTGAAAATTTTTTCGCTCACACCGTTACATGTGGGTCTTCGAACAGTGTAACTTTGTCCTAAGAAGTTTTTCGTACAACGAAAAGTAACGGAGATATTTATGTTTCCTGTTTTATCGAATTCACCCTGTATATTCTCGAAGACTACATACAATGACTCCCACTAATATATTTGGACACTCGTAAAAAGACAATAACTTATAAAATATTTGACTATACGATTTGAGCTGTTTTGGAAAGCTAGAGCAATTAGTTTACTACAGAACGAGAAAAGAAATTTTTTCTTTTTATTTGGGCCTATATTGAAAATGTAAAACATACGTTTTGTAAATCTGTGTAAATTAAACATATTCTGAATAATTCCGTCAAAATCGGTCGACGTTCTAATAAGCTACAAACGTTCAAAGAGGGTGAAAATTGTAATTTGTGATGATTTTCAACCGATTTCGATAAAACTTTTACACACAATTGAAACAGATCTACAAAATGTACTTCTTAAATTATCAACACAGGCCCACATGAAACTGTTGTAAAATGATTTCTCGGATATAGCATTTTCGCCGGAGCATTCGGTACCTGCACAAATTACTTTACAGTAAACACGTGTTGCCCGAGAAAGTGCCGACTTCCAGCCTAATAGTAATGACCTGTCATAAACCTCTCCATAGAGAACAGCCCCGGCGGGAACGGCACATAAACAAAGCGGGCCTATCGCTAGGTCTGCCTATCCCCACCACAGCCGCGCCTGTAGTCCCAATGTTGTGACTTTGACGTTGCGAGCTACGTAGTATGCGTGGCTGCTGTAGCCAATATTTCGACGCAGCCGAAAATGCGTGTGAAACGAGGTCAGCCTCCTCCGCTCTGATCCAATCGGCCGCGCATTCGTTCCGTCACCGTGGTCCTCCCTGCGAACCTTCTTCTCAGGCTCGCATCAATACAATGTCAACAGTTCGGATCCAAACGAGATGGCGCCTTGCCACCCCCTACAATCGCGTAGTAGTGGGCGGTAACGGTTTATAATATCTTAACCCACTGCTCTGTTCCGCCATCGCTCCTAACGGGCAGTGTATTCGACTACTTGTTGTACATAAACAAAAATTTCAGCTCTCTATCTCATTTCTATCGGAAGTTCTTTGATTTTGTCTCCGAATTCGACGAAAGGTCCCACTGTGCGCTGTCGACCCATATTTCAGAATGTCTACAGAATTTTATGGACCCGAAATAACAAACAATTCAAACCTAACAGCTGTTTGTAGTTACTGGAGTGTTTCACATCTCATGTGTGCCGATATGAAATTTATACATGATGCGTACAGTTGCAAAGTATCGTAATGGACGAAATGACACTATTGGTTTCCCTAAAATGAACATTTTATTATTTACCGGTGTAACTGAAATAACTTTTGATATCATTTATTATAGGTTGTGAAAGGGAAGTTCTGTCGCATTTTGAATAAGCAAGTAAGTTTGCTTGTTACCTGAATGATGGCAACAAGCTGCTACAAATAATGAAAAAAAAAACGGTATTGCAAAGAGCAAGAATCGTAGAATACGACCATATATTTTTTCACAGTAGATCCGGTGGAAAAACTTGCAAAACACAGAGAGAGAGATATGTCTTCTAGTAATTATTTAAAATCATTATTTAAGAAGAATTCACCAAGTGGCAGGAACGTTTCCTACTTCCATGATGTTGTAAAGGAGAGCTACCGATAGTTTACCTAAGCAGTCGAGAAGCCCATAAAAACCTTTTTTTTGTCCCGCGCACAACAGGCAGTCCTGACCCCCGCCGAGGGAGATGTCCCTTCCGGCACGGTTGGCCGGCGAAAAAAAAGTTTGTTGAGAAACCGTGCCGGCGTTTTCAATTCCGAGCTCCCTATCCTTAAGCATTGGTGTGCCGGTGCCGGTGCCGGTAGCCGGAAAGAACTAAACCGTCCTTTAGGCGTTCGACTGTTGACCTGCTTATACTAGGTTCGCGCCCGGCATACGTATACTTTTTTTTTATCTCGATTATTTCTTCTTTTTGTGTGTCTAAGTATATAATAATCAATGGTATTTTTGTAGATTTCTTTTAGAATCAATATTTAAATATTTAAAAAATATTTTAAGCTAAAATGCGCAAAAAATATTAGTCGTGTCTGACAAAGTCATAAAGCGAGTAAAGAAAAGAAAAGGTAATCGTAGTAAAGGTAAACAAGGGTAGAAGTTACTGAAACATCGAAAGTTTGTCATTCTAAATATGCTTTTATAGATTCGTTAGTTTACTTTGACCGGAACATCTGCTTTCACTGAAAATGTTAGGGAAGGAAAGTAACAGTGAAATATTTCATTAGCAACCCTGAGTGAGTGGTTCATACCCAACAATTGCTGTTCCGCATAAGAGACGAGGTACAAAAAGTGAATGCCACAAAAGAAGGAAATAACAATAGAACCATTTATACAACATTCTCTTTTTTTATTTCTAACTATACAATAAACAACAGTATTTTTGTAGAATTCTTTTAAAAGCAATATTTAAATATTTGAAAAATAATTGAAGGTAAAATAAGCAAAAAATATAAGTTTGGAGCCATTATTGTTCCATCAATTTTTGGTTAGGCATCATCTTAATCGTGGCAGTACTCAACATTTTCAGCAGTAATTCTATATGTGTCTTCGAGTTTTAAATACTTTGTTATAGAGAAAAGAAAGAAATTCATGTTGTAGAAATGGTTCTATTGTTATTCACTTCTTTTGTATAATAAAATAATTTTGTATAGAAAAATAAAACATAGTTAAACACACAAAAAAAAGAAATAATGGAGATAAAAAAATGTATACATATGCCGGGCGCGAACCTAGTATAAGCAGGTCTACAATCGAACGCCTAACGCGCTGAGCCAAACGAGCTGTTGGGAATGTGGTTAATACTTTCAGATGTAATCTCTGACATAGTACAAATACTAATGAAGCTGATTTCATTGTTTAATTACTCCTATACAATGTTCAAGGTTTATCAGTGCCTGATAGACTTACAGAATAAATAGAACGTAATAATTTTAAGGTTAGCTTAGTTCTTCGCGGAAAAAACGTCGAAAAAATCGGTTTTGATTTTTTTTAACAACGGCGCACCAAACCAAAAAATCTGAAAAAATTCATGAACAATACCTATAACAATATATTGCTACTGTAAAAATATAAATGTGGACACTCTAGAACTTCCATGTGAAATCTGCATTTTTTCGATTTTTTTGAAGTTTTTGATTTTTTACAAGCAGGATTTTCACTTTAAAAATCTGAAACCAATGGCAAAGTATGTGTTTGGGTTCTAGACATGTGTCAGATTTTTTTCAGAATTTCTAAACATCATTAACTAGGAAAAATAGGCCAAAAACTGATTTTTCGATTTTACCCCATAACTACCCTCCGGATCGAGATACAGGGTTGAAACTTTGCACAGTATGTTTTTTCTGAGTGTCCTATCGAATGACCCATCGTCGATATAATTCGGTTCAAGGGCATTTTTGACTAGCTTATCCGGCTATACCCTTTTAAACAACTTACTTGGGACGGTCAAGAAATTTTTTGCGAAGTATCCACTGGTACCTTAAGACAATATTTACCAGTAGCTCTCAGACGCACTGCCTTTGATTTCATACACGGTCTCTCACACCCAAGTGGAAAAACAACTAGTCGCATGATTGTAGAAAAATTTTTCTGGCCTGGTTTAAGAAAGCCTGTCAACGTGCTAAGGTTAATCGTCACAATCGAACTGCTCTTGGAAACTTCCCAACTCCTAACGGACGTTTCGATCATATTCATGTTGATATCAAGCTACCATTGGTGCGAGAAATGCAATATTGTCTCACCATTATTGATCGATATACCCGTTGGCCTGTAGCTGTTCCTATCAAAGACAAACAAGCTGATACTGTTGCCAAAGCTTTCTTTGAAAACTGGATTACCAATTTTGGATCTCCACTTACCATCTCAACAGATCAAGGAATACAGTTAGAATCAGCCCTTTTTACTGCTCTTTCTCAATTGCTTGGTTCAGTGCGAATTCATACCACTCTTTTTCATCCTCAATCAAATGGCATGGTTGAAAGGTTTCATCGTTCTCGCAAGGCTGCTTTAATGTGTAGTCCGAAAACTCCTTGGCCAGACATTCTTCCAACAGTGTTGCTTGGTTTGCGTAATGTTTTCAAAGAGGATTTACAAGCGTCTCCTTCAGAAATGCTCTTTGGATGCAATCTTCGAATTTCTGGAGAATTTTTTGTGCAAACAGACGTTCCCATAGAACCTCCTCTTTTTGTCTCTAGGCTTCGCGGACTCATGAGACAAATTAAACCTGTTCCTGCTTCCAGACACTGCAATGTACGTCCCATTGTACATAAAGAGTTAAACACCTGTTCCCATGTTTTCGGAAGAGTAGACTCTATTCGGAAATCTCTGGTCCCACCTTACACTGGACCACACGAAGTAGTTAAAAGAATTGATAACAAAACATTCGTGATTCGTTTCAGTGGTATTGAAAAGACTATGTCAACGGATTGTCTCAAGCCAGCCTTTCCTGAAACAAATGATTCACCAACTCAACAATCTTTGCCGGAAGTTACGTCACCAGGTGCTGCTCCTTCAACTGTTGCACCACCACCTTCCTCATCGCTACGTGATCCGGTGTCTCATAACGCTTCACCGGATATTCCGTTACGGAAATCTTCACTTTCAACTACCTCAACGTCACATCATTTGCCCCCACGAAGAGTTTCGTTCTCTTCGCTGCCTGCGAAGATCTCTGGGGAGGGAGTAGTTGTGGCGTCTCAGCGACATGCTGTTTCTCCCGCTCACCGCCTTGGCGCTTACGGCACTTCCAGAAGAAGGAAACAAATTCTTTGTCCACGACCGCTGTTTTCAATTTGTTAATTTCGTATATATCTTTCTTTTTATTGATTTTTTTATGTTACTATGTATTAATGTCTTGGTCTTGGAGGACCTGCCGTGTATTGGCTGTATGAGTGGGAGAGTGCATCGGACGCATGAATGAGTGATTGAAAGGATGTGTGCCTCGGGTCGCGCGCGAGAGGCCCCCAGGAGGGTTAAGTGCCAACCGAGCGCGTCTCCAGGTGGCGGATAGGAGAGTCAGCCTGGGCGGCCTAGGGGTCTGGATCGCGTAGGCCGGTTGTGTTTACAGCACCACCAGGCCTGCGTGGGACGACCCCGGCGGTAGCCCAGGTTAGTAGGTGCCATAGGGACCCCCAGCGGCCTAAAAACCGTAAGTGGGTGAACGAAAGCCCTGCTGCGGACCAACTCCCCCAAGCCAAGGTGGGAGCTATCGTGCCGAAGGCTGCATGGCACCAGGGGTTACATGGTGTCCTAAACGATGCCCACGGGGTACCGGGCGACCCCCCGTGGTTCTCTAGCCTTACCCCCACATGTCAGGCTCTGTGGGGGCGGACCGTATTTCCTAGACTTCTCGTGGGATTTGTATGGGAATAGACATAACTAGAGGGTTAGTGGTACGCATGGCTAGTAGTACCTATAGCTATTAATGTTTTTGATTTGGTGTGTGACTCTCCAAGAGCCACACAAAGAACTTCCCGATTCGTTAGTTGCAGGATATTTGTTCTCGCGAGGAAGTGGTCGGGTGAATGATTCGAAACTCGTACACGGTCGTACACTCAGTTCACGATTTATTCGTATACAGTACAAAGCAATATTTTTGAACGCATCCGAACACCAAGCTCGCTCAACACACACTGCCGGGGACACAGTCCCCCACCTGGCTGCGCGGCAAACCTCGCGCCGATCGGCAAACCTCGCGCCGATCGGCAAACCTCGATCGCTCAACAATGAGAGCCGGTGAGGGAACCCGACCCCGCGCGGCAAACCTCGCGCCGATCGGCAAACCTCGATCGCTCAACATACACTGCCGGGGACACAGTCCCCCACCTGGCTGCGCGGCAAACCTCGCGCCGATCGGCAAACCTCGATCGCTCAACAATGAGAGCCGGTGAGGGAACCCGACCCCGCGCGGCAAACCTCGCGTCGATCGGCAAACCTCGATCGCTCAACAATGAGATCCGGCGAGGGACCCGTCCCCCCCGCGGCAAACCTCGCGCCAATCGGCAAAAACTCGATTGTGCCCTTTTTTGGCATAGGTCGTTGCGGCCTTTCCCGCCGACCGGCAAATCTCGGTCGCGACCATAAATTTTCGTATCCCAATTAACAAGCCGATTTCGCACCATTCATACGCCACGCCGAGATCCCAACACGTGTACATCAGCACGACGCGACGCGCGCCACAGAGCGCAATGAAAAACACAGCACGCTATAGAAATACAGAACGCAGAAATATAGAATAATTACAGAATACATTACAACGACTGCCACAAACACGACAACCCATACGCAGAACAAGCTAATCGGGCCGCGGCCCGATCGCGGCGGGAACAATATTATTTATTATCATTATTTAGTGCACATTTCAAGAAGATTATACGTTTTCAGGGAAGTTCAATAGTTTTCTACTTATCAAAATGTTTGCTATATGACGTCACATTAAACCAACATCGTATGCTCGTTGCTCGCTTGGTTCCCTGTTATAGCATAGTAATGTTGCTAAATAAATCGCAAATGCTCCACAATCAAACGCATTGTTTTGATATTGTACTCTGTGAAATATATACTTTTTCTTATATTTTGTCACGTCGTCTAGCTTTCCCTCGTCCTCGGGACGGCGAAAACCTAGAGACACCGGGTATTTATGGGCCGGACGGCCGGGCCGCGTTCGGCCGCACGAAACGCGGTCCACCCGGGACAAAAGTGGTTCGTCGACTCGTCGCTTCTCGAAATCTTCGCCAAGGTGTTCGGGCGCCAGGCACTGTTTTAAGGTGCCACGTTAAGTCGCCGCAGCGACGAGCACTTCGAGAAACGTTTTCACGAGCCGAGGGCCACCGATAACTCGACGAAACTCTTCGCGAACGGGTTCAGGGTACTACGCGGAGTGAACGCGAGGCGTTCCCCGCGGCGGGAAGGTTTCTCACGTAATAATCTCTACTCTCAGTGAAGTTCGGCTAACGAGACTTTATTACTCGACTGGATGTACAACGGGGCTGCCGGCCGTAACCGGCAGCTTTTCGAGGTTAGCCGGCGCGTGACAGGTGGTCGTCGACGGATCTTAGTCGCACGCGCTCTTCTTCGTTCGAACGTAATTCGAACTTCGCGTCGAATTCGGCAGCAACGCGATGACGGCGTTGGCGTCCGCGGAACACGCGTTCTACGCCCGAATTCCGATGGAAAACGCGTTACAATGGCTTCTCGTCGAATTAACACTTGTCTCGAGTACGACGCGAGCACGAGGCGACGTCCCACCGTGGGACGAGACGAGGCTAGCGTGAATGAAACGACGACGCGCGGATCCTCGCAAAGAAAATAGTGCTTGGCACCCGCTAATAATTTTCCCCACGCGTTCGTCGCTCGGCAATTACGTGCCGCTCGCGAATTAACGCTGCTTCCGGCAGCCCGTAACTACGCCGATCTTTCGCCGACGCGATCGCGAACCCAAAATGCTTCCCGAGCCAACGCGAAAGAAAGATCACTCTATAATTCGGATGAGAATCCGACAAAGGCTTACCAAATAGGTTTCTTTGTTGAAGCCGTGGACACGGATCGCTTCTGTCCCTCGGTTCCGGCAGGTATTGTCGCACAAAGTACTTCTACGGTTAATCGCAAATTACAAAGAGCTTTACTCGACTCGAGCCAATGAAGAAGTGATCTTCTACGCGATGACTCGGGAACGCGGAAGCGGAGCGTCCCCCCCTTCCGCTCGCTTCTCCCCGCGTAACGCTCGGACCTATCGCGCTCTGATTTTCGGCAGGGGCCTCGCCCTGCGTGACGGTCCCTGGGCTCCGGCGATTGGCGGCCTCTCCGGCAGCGATGCCCGTTGATTGGCCGCTCCCCGCTGAGGTGATCGCTGTCAGCCAATCCGGTAACTGGCCAGGTTTCTCTCCGGGTGAGGCGACGGCAAGACGGCTGAGATTTCTGTCTTGGCCGCGGAATTCTTGTCGGCGCCTCCAGGTTGTTCATCCTGAGCCACGTCGATCTCTCTGCTGTTCTCCGGCAGGGTTTTCGTCGGAGCCATCCTTGTTCCATTTCCTTTGGCGGGAAGAAGTTCGTCAGGTCCCCCCGGGGACCTGATTACGGTCCTGCAAACTCGCGTCGCGCAAATTGGCGCGACGCTCAAAGTATCAGAGCTCGCCCATTTGTCTCGCTTGTGCCCAGGGAGAGCGTTCGCCCCTACTTTTCCGCTCTTTGCCTGCCGGAATATGACCCGGTCTTCCGATCATATTCTTCGGAAGACGTTGGCAAACAGTGCCACGTCACAATTTATACAGGGCATTCAGATAATCTATTACATCATGGATTAGCATCAAATGATTAGCATTAAAACTATCATAAATGTGTACATTTCCGTTACCATCAGATCTTGTGCAAATCCAATGTCCTACTACCTTTTTTCCAATTTCACCAGTGTATATTATCTGAATATTCGTCTCATGTTCTGGGATCTCTTGTAAATTACTCAAAAAAGCTCGAACGTAACCAGTATCTTGAGCAAAGTTGTATATTCCACGCTCGTTTAGATTTCTGTTCATAATTTCGTGAAATAAATTAATATGTTTATCTTGTAAATAACAATAAGGTTTTATGACTTCTTCACATTCGGCTGTTTCTAAAGCATAGTTATAACCATCATTGAGGAAACATTCTGCAGGCACTGCATATTCATGATTATTTTGGTCGATATGCTGGTCCGAGATCATTATACATTCATCAAAATTTGTAAAATTTTCAGGATTCATTTTTTGATTTGTGATTGTTACATCTGTTTTCTCTACATTCTCTTCTTTTTTTTATATTTGACAACCTTCTTATCGAGGATTGCATAACTGGGCTTATGATAGCTGAAATATGTTTCATAAACACCGCAATCTATATCATCAACATTTGAGAAAATGATATCTATTTGCGTATTCAAATTGGTCGTTATACTATTGGATGGTAATTTAGTTTTTAAATTGTACTTGTTCAAAAGGTTAATCAAATAATTATTACCATTATCCTTGCAATTTAATATATTGTAATTGAAATCACCTATCAAAACCTTTTCACTTTCAATTGTAATGTCTAAATTGGTCAAGTATATATTATATACTTGTTTTTGTACTTTCATCGATATTCTTTGAAAATGTATTCTCGGCGATGATTGACTCACTCTTGCATTGGAATAATTTTCGATTATTGTAAGCGGTTACATTAGCATTAGTTGCATAATTGGGGAAAAAATTTTTTGAAATTAAGAAAAATAAGGAAAAAAATTTTTTTTTAATTTGATAAAAAAATCTTTTTTTAAGTATGTCTATATATATATATAGTTACGTTTGCTTCTTCGGTGGATACGCCTTTCGTATAAATTGCAATGTTGAATCAACTCCTTTCGAAAAAAACTAAAAAACTACTTGACCAAAATGGACCAAAATCTAATCAGCTCTAAGTTACAGCGGGGCACATCGATTGCATCATTCATCATTCTGATCGCGTTGTTACTTTTTCAGAAAACGTTAACGAAAAATTTGATAACATACAAACGGCCATACGCACACACACACACACACACACACACACGCGCGAACATTTTGCTGAAAATAGTCTAAGATGACTGCAATGACCATGAAACGTGAAGATCTGCTAAAAAATCGATTTTTGATTTTCGGGGTAATTACAGTAACTTCCCTATAAAATCGGGAAGTTAAAAAATCTTAGCATTAAGGGGGTCGTCTGTGCCGGTGACCTTGAAGAGTTGATCGTCACGCTATAAACGAGCAAGTGGCCGGTAGACGAAGCAAAATAATAACATTTTCATCCAGTAGGGGGAGCTGGGTACACTTTCTAAGTTGAATGTCGAGCAGCGCCAACGCGATGCCCTCTCGGCGGTGACAGCAGTCACTGTATCAGTCAAACAGAGGAAGCAGAAAATATGTTGCCGGTAAGTTAGGCAAGCGTGACGTCACAATTTGGCTGACGCTGTGCGAGTGACACTGGTGGCGCATACACACCGCTCGGGCGGCGTGTACGTGTGCCTACGAGAATCGCAAGGGTCCGGGATTTGACTTTTGCTTTCTCGGCACCGCTCTGGCGGCGTGTACGTGTGCCTCCGAGCATCGCACGGCTCCGGGATTTGACTTTTGCTTTCTCGGTAATGCAAAAACGGGGTTTCTTAATAGTCAAAATCGCTAGATGAAAGGTCAATGTTTGGTGCGACAATGTTCAAAATTAAGATTTTTTAGTCTACGAGCAATGGTTTTGCAATATTCGGCTGCATCTTGCCCGTCGGAGAGGCTATGGACGCAGGCGTGAAGTCAAGATTTGGCCGCCGATGCTACAGTGTCGGTGTGCTCGAGTGAGACTGTGTGGCGCATACACATCGCTCGGGCGGCGTGTACGTGTGCCTACGAGCATCGCAAGGGTCCGGGATTTGACTTTTGCGTTCTCGGCACCGCTCGGGCGGCGCACAGTGGTCCAGTTTGAAAAATCGTGACCCATTGGGTTATAACTTTTGAACCAGTAGAGATATTGCAATGAAATTTTCACTAAAAATATTTAAAAAATAGTCATTTTTAACTATAGGTAATTAAAATTTTTTTGCATTTGTTAAACAATAATTTTTTATTAATTTTCATCGATTTTTTTTATTTAAAAATAAAATTCTTTTATATAATCTTACACAGTATTTTTTACTTTCTAAGTATGTATTTTTTATATTAATGTTTCATACTTGTAACGTTTTATGGAATACGTAAAATATAAGTTCGAGAAATCTTGTTGCAATTAACACATACTAAAATTACCGAAGAGGCAAAAATGCATCACAAGCGCGTGTCAAAGATATTTTTTATATTTTTTTTTTACGTTGAAAACTGCTTATCTGTACCATAATATAAGCATATGAAGTGCCTGTAAACTAAACAGTTTCCTAACGAGCGGAAGGCACTTGTTCCTGGTTCGTTTGTTTCGTTCCTGGCGGAGTTTCGTTCATC
Source organism: Lasioglossum calceatum (assembly GCA_963966675.1). Lineage (NCBI taxonomy): Eukaryota > Metazoa > Arthropoda > Insecta > Hymenoptera > Halictidae > Lasioglossum > Lasioglossum calceatum. The sequence goes on along the minus strand of CAXAAD010000212.1, from coordinate 91,819 downwards.
CCGCGCGCGGGATTGATGCATTCAAACAATAATAATTCAATTTCGGGGAAACTTGTGGAAAATGTTTTTATGGGATCTTGTAGGGGAAGGAATGCCGAAAATTTTCCGATATGGTAGAGAGGTGGAATTTGCTGCGAGTAGATAGATACCCTCTGTCAATTAAAGACAATCGTAAGAATTTTTCATCATTTTTTCAGTTCTACTTTATTAATATATTCTATACAGTAATTATTAATTTAAGCTATGATTTCTCACCGTCGAAGAATGCTTTTTATCGAGAAATAAACCTCCAATCAAAATATTAAATGGTATCGCCAAGGTTCTTAGAAGAAGATAGGCAATTTCATTGGAGATTCACTGTAAAAAATATATAACAAGCCGCACTAATGACAACTGCACCAATATATAGATAACAAGATTAGAAGGAAAGTAAAAAGAGACATCTTTATAAGAAATTGAAAGTAAAGACAAATTAAAAATTAATGAAAAAAACCATCTTCGCTTTCTTGCTTCGAACCCCACTACTAATCCAATTATCAAATTATCTTCATTATATTTCATTACTTTTTTCTTTCACCAACATGTTTGTGGCATTTTCTTATTACTAAAGAGGACCCTTGCGATAATCGTACCCATTCTCAAGGAATAACCCAACATCTCCCGCCCGCGCGTCGCGCTCCCCGTTGCGATCAGAGCAGCATTGTGTCGCTCACGGGGAGCGAGACGCGCGGGCGGGAGAAGTCGGGGTATTCCCTGAGCATGACACCGAGCGAGCTACGAATTGACCATGCCTGTGAAGGCACACGTACAGGCCACCCGAGCGGTGTGTATGCGCCACACAGTCTCACTCGAGCACACCGACGCTGTAGCATCGGCGGCCAAATCTTGACTTCACGCCTGCGTCCATAGCCTCTCCGACGGGCAAGATGCAGCCGAATATTGCAAAACCATTGCTCGTAGACAAAAAAATCTTAATTTTGAACATGGTTGCACCAAATATTGACCTTTCATCTAGCGATTTTGACTACTAAGAAACCCCGTTTTCGCATTACCGAGAAAGCAAAAGTCAAATCCCGGACCCGTGCGATGCTCGTAGGCTCGTATAGCTTCTCCGACGGGCAAGATGCAGCCGAATATTGCAAAACCATTGCTCGTAGACAAAAAAATATTAATTTTGAGCATGGTCGCACCAAATATTGACCTTTCATCTAGCGATTTTGACTATTAAGAAACCCCGTTTTTGCATTACCGAGAAAGCAAAAGTCAAATCCCGGACCCGTGCGATGCTCGTAGGCTCGTATAGCTTCTCCGACGGGCAAGATGCAGCCGAATATTGTAAAACCATTGCTCGTAGACAAAAAAATATTAATTTTGAGCATGGTCGCACCAAATATTGACCTTTCATCTAGCGATTTTGACTATTAAGAAACCCCGTTTTTGCATTACCGAGAAAGCAAGAGTCAAATCCCGGACCCGTGCGATGCTCGTAGGCTCGTATAGCTTCTCCGACGGGCAAAATGCAGCCGTATATTGCAAAACCATTGCTCGTAGACAAAAAAATATTAATTTTGAGCATGGTTGCACCAAATATTGACCTTTCATCTAGCGATTTTGACTACTAAGAAACCCCGTTTTTGCATTACCGAGAAAGCAAAAGTCAAATCCCGGACCCGTGCGATGCTCGTAGGCTCGTATAGCTTCTCCGACGGGCAAGATGCAGCCGAATATTGCAAAACCATTGCTCGTAGACAAAAAAATCTTAATTTTGAACATTGTCGCACCAAACATTGACCTTTCATCTAGCGATTTTGACTATTAAGAAACCCTGTTTTTTCATTACCGAGAAAGCAAAAGTCAAATCCCGGACCCGTGCGATGCTCGTAGGCTCGTATAGCTTCTCCGACGGGCAAGATGCAGCCGAATATTGCAAAACCATTGCTCGTAGACAAAAAAATATTAATTTTGAGCATGGTCGCACCAAATATTGACCTTTCATCTAGCGATTTTGACTATTAAGAAACCCCGTTTTTGCATTACCGAGAAAGCAAAAGTCAAATCCCGGACCCGTGCGATGCTCGTAGGCTCGTATAGCTTCTCCGACGGGCAAGATGCAGCCGAATATTGCAAAACTATTGCTCGTAGACAAAAAAATATTAATTTTGAGCATGGTCTCACCAAACATTGACCTTGCATCTAGCGATTTTGACTATTAAGAAACCCTGTTTTTTCATTACCGAGAAAGCAAAAGTCAAATCCCGGAGCCGTGCGATGCTCGGAGGCACACGTACACGCCGCCAGAGCGGTGCCGAGAAAGCAAAAGTCAAATCCCGGACCCTTGCGATTCTCGTAGGCACACGTACACGCCGCCCGAGCGGTGTGTATGCGCCACCAGTGTCACTCGCACACCGACGATGCACAGCGTCAGCCAAATTGTGACGTCACGCCTGCGTACGAAACCTAACGTACCGGCATCATATTTTCTGCTTCCTCTGTTTTACCGATACAGTGGATGCGGACGACGACAATGTTCGGAAACAGACATCAACGCTCGTAGCGGAAAATTTCGGAACTGTATTTTCCTCTTAAATGTCACTGTGTGTCGATTTTCAGTCGATCTAGACTTCTGGTTTGTTTAATACGCAAGTAAATAACATAATAGACGTGGCATTGACAATGTATATGCCGCCGCTAGGGTGCAATCATTTTACTTTTTCCATGAGATCTCTAAATCTCTTGGTATTTATTAGAATATATTACCCGTCAGCTAGGACGCTACTGAATAATGCAAATTACGCATTGTAAACGTAAAAATTGGACTTTTGAAAATGATTGCACCCTAGATTGATCTTTTATCTAGCGATTTTGACTATTAAAAAACCCCGTCTTTGCATTATCGAGGAATCAGAAGTCTAGAGCTGGACCCTTGCAATCCTTGTGTACTGTAACGTTGTCCCTTTTTCACTCGGTTTTTGAGCCGGCGAAAAGGGTCAACTCTCGGGAATTTACAGTCACGGAGGACGGGCCGTGCGCGGCCGTGCAAGCACGGTCCTCCCGAGACAAAGGCGATCGGCGAGAAGGTTCGCTCGGACACGAAATTATGTTCGGGCGCCAGGTACTCGGGAGTACCACACTAAGTATCACCAACAACTGTCGAACCTTCTCGTTACGCGAACTAACTTCGACGACACGAACGGCCAGGAGTTCGAACACAGAGGATAACGGGGACAGCCCTCACGGCAGGACGGGTCTCGCAGGTCGGTAATAAACTCGGCAATTAGGGCTCGAATTCGTTTATTCGTTGTCAAACGTAAAAGATTACAGGTGAGCGGCCACGTGGCCGCGACCCGGGAGCCCGCGCTCCTTGTACACTTTAGCGATAGTTGTTCGATCGCGGAGCGCGTTAGTCGGTACTTTCTCAATCACGAAGATACGGTTCGACGGTACAATACTCGTCCCTATCGAGACGACAATTCGCGAAGCGCAGGAGGACGGCGCGAGTTTCACGGACCGTCGCGAGATTGACGAGCGCGGCTACGGAATTCACAAACGCCGAGCTATCCTTTTCCGACGCGGCTCCTCGAGGAAGACTTCCGACGACACGAAGGGGAGACTGCTCTTCGGGACTCAAAGCGTCCTCGGAAGGAACGCGAGCACAAAACACGAGGCGCTACGCGCCTCGGCGCACCAAGGGCTAGAGGACGACACGTGTTCGTCTCGTCCTCGCACAAAACAGCGAGCCAGCACAAAATAAGGAACCGAGAATCACTAGTCGACTTACCGTAATCGGGAGTTGTTTGCCGGATTCTCTCGTCACACGGAACTCTATCGCGGAGAAACCACCCGCGGCGCGTACTACGTTCAGTTCTACGGAACTCGGAATTACAGAGTCTAACGAGACTCGGAAATTGACGACTTTCTTACTCTACAATCAGCGCGACAGTGATCCGCGGATCCGCATCGATGGAACGCATCGATTCTCGGTCTCCCCACTCCGTTCGTCCTACCGAAATTCCCTATGGGCGCACCCGCAACGCAACTACTTCTAGTCGCAGGACCGAACCTTCGGAACAGGTCTTCGGCCCCGACCTATCACCAAGTTACGATCTCCACGGACGACCGGGGAGGATAAATCCTCCCAGGCGCTCCTCCGCACCACCCTTGCCGGGGTCAGTTGTAGGCGGGATGAGACGACGGCGGGACCACCAAAATGCCCGATGTTCTGCAAGTGTGACCCCTACGTCCCACATCGTCGCCTCCGGGTTAGTCAGCCCGTGTGCGGCGGTGCCCTTTACCACTTCTCCGGATCCGGAATTGTTTTTGGTTACGGCCAGTCGTTTGTCGTCCGGTCGATCCTTTGATGCGGGGCGCCGTTACGGTGATCGTCACTCTCTAGGTGCGTTTCTGTAATCGGCCACTCTCGGCGCGCGCAATAGATGGCATTAGGATCGATCTTTCAATTGAAGTATCTTCCTCAAGGAGTGCTCAAATCCGCGGGTGGTTCTCTTAATCACCAACGGTCGGTCCGGTCCATTCACAATACGGTTGTCTGACCGTTTCTCAAACGGAGAAGTGACGTCGCAGGCTTGCAACGTCACAGTACGTATACGTAGTCTAGCGGTGTGTGAGTGTACCACTACTCGCGCGTTCCCTCGCAGACGACCCCCTTAACGAGGTCGGAGAAGCGACGACACCCTCGGAGGAGGGAACTTCGCCGTCCGACACAGGCGTCACAGCTGTGAGCCTGGCTGAGGTAGCATCTACGACAGTAGAGCCACACAGGCCTGCTGTTGACACTGCCGATGTGGCGTCCACTGCGGACTCGGGGGCAGATACCGGTCCTGGTACCGGGCAGCTCCCGCTCGCTGTTGTGGCCGTCACTAAGTCCAAGACCAGTGGCGCGGCCAGGAAAAGGGCACGCAGAGCCAAATTCGCTCTGGGGGACCAAATACCTGGCCCATCCAAGGTCACTGAGGCTGCCGCAGGTGGGAACGCCGGGGTGCGTCGGGGCCTAAAAAGGAACCGACACCCCCGAACAGCCTCAGAAGAAAAAATGGGGCCTCCTTCCAGGCTCTTCTAGCTTCAGTGAAGCAGTGGCTTCGGGTAGAAGGGTAGCTATTACGCTGCCATCCCTGATCCTTAAGGAAAGGGAGTGCCTCCCTAGGCATAAAAAGGTCAGCACCTTTGTGCCGGGCCCCACTGCAAAAAGTGAGGTACTGCTACAAAGGCTGGCCAGACAAAATCCGGGACTTCGCACTAACCTTTGGCGGGTATGGGACCGGAGGGACGCGGACGGGGGGACGCACCTTGTCATGCGGACTCCCTGAAGGTCCTAAAGTCTAAGGGCTACGTGGCCCACGTGGGCGTGGTAAGGGCCCTCTTCAAAGAGGGAACTACCCGCCTCCGCGGGGGCCACAACCCTGCAACAACCAGCAGCGGGCAGGGAGACACTGCCGCCGCTGTGGCGGCTAGGAGTGACGGGGTGGTTACTAAGCCAACCCCGCCCTCCAGGCCCGCTGCCATTGCGGCGACAACCCGTGTCCCCCCAATTGCCACCGCTGCAGAGGCGACTAGCGCCAGCCTCACAGGACGGACGGCGCCGGCGACTACGCGGAACCCATCCGTTGGAGAGGGGGGCCGCACTGAGACTGGCCCAGCGCCCAAAGGACGGGGAGCCACCAAAACACGGGGGCTCTCCAACAGAGGCATCAGCAGAGGTAGACCTACCGGGGCTACACTCACCCATAGAATGGGGACCGAGGAGACTTGGAGGGGTAAGCAGAAAACCCTGCCGGTCTCACTCGGAGCCCATCCGATCAAGGGCACAGGGAGCAGGCCCGGAGAAAATCCGGGACGGGCTCCCCCCAAGGAGGGGTCGGGAGACTAGCGCCTTCACGGAGCTGCCCCCTAATAATCCCAACCACGCGAAAAGGTACACGCCAGAAGCCTCCATGACCTCCGGCGGAACCGTATTTCCGCAAATCAACTTGCAGCACTGCAAAGCGGCCACGGACTTGCGGCCAAGAACCGTGGATACACATGGGGCATGTAGGAGGACTAAAATCGAACTGGGGCATCGTGATACAAGATGCCACAGTGGCCGGGCCCAGGGCATGCTTAGTAATTAACAATAAGCTGAATGCCGTGGGCCTAAGAAGCCATTGCTCAAGGGATCTAGCGGCCGCCCTCATAAAAATAAAGCTTAATGGCCACATGATCAAACTGGTAGTCTGCTCTGCATATCTGCCGTACGACGGCGAGGAACCACCACCAACTAGGGAACTCAGAGCGCTCGTGGAAGACTGCAGAGCCCAGGGACTTCAGTTGGTCATCGGCTGCGACGCAAACGCGCACAACACCCTTTGGGGCAGCTCGGACTGCAACAGGAGGGGCATAGCCCTTCTAGAATTTCTATCTGCTCATAATCTGGAGATTATGAACAGAGGAAATAGACCCACGTTTGTGACCTCACGCAGGCGAGAAGTGATCGACATCACTCTTGGTACTGCTAAGGTGGCACAAACAATTAAAAACTGGCGAGTCTCCGATGAGATTACCCTCTCGGACCACAGGCTCATTTCCTTTAGGCTGGAGGGCGAGGCATGCGCCGTTCCGACGGGCCCCTACAGGAACCCCAGGGTCTGTGACTGGAGCCTCTATAAAGAGGAGCTAGCCACCAGACTAGGGGGGCTGTTCGTGCGCCCCAGGACAACCACTGAGACGGAGCGTTCTGTTGCCGACATTCAATCGGCCGTCACCCAATCTTATGAACTCGCCTGCCCGGCTAAGTCAAGGAAAAGAGGCAAGAAGGTTCCCTGGTGGAGCAGTGAGCTCAATAAGGCCAGGTCGAGAACCAGGAAGCTGCTTAACAGGGTCATGAAGGTCAACTCTGAGGATGCCTGGAGTACCTACAGGGACTTCAAAAGGCTCATTAAATCTTCGACAAGAGCGGCCTGGAGAAGCTTCCGTGAAGAAACGGAGGCCCTCCCCTTTGTGGCCAGGTTACGCAAGGTCTTTACAAACGGACCCCTGACCACCTCGATTAACGACATCACCCTCCCTAACAGGAAGATTGGTGATGACAATATACCGCACTTAGAGCATCTTTTGGAGGTTCACTTCCCAGGATCTACCCCGTTGGGCTAGGGGCAGCCGACTACTTCGGCTCGTACCAGGAACAATATGGGTGATCGCTGGAAAATTGCCTCAAAGGTGTTCACGAAAGAAAGAGTACGTTGGACGCTACAATCTTTTGACAGATACAAAAGCCCTGGGCTGGACGGCATCTTTCCCGCCATGCTTCAAGAAGGCGGGTCTATCCTGTCTGACCGCCTAAAAGAGGTTTTCAAATCTTGCCTCGCTTTAGGCTACACCCCCATCTCCTGGAGAATGGCCAGAGTAATCTTCATTCCTAAAGCGGGAAAAAGTGACTACAGCTCGGCCAAATCGTTCCGGCCGATAAGCCTCACATCCTTCTTACTTAAGACGATGGAACGGCTTATCGACAGGTTTATCAGAGAAACAACGCTGATTCAGACACCCGTGCATGCTAATCAGCATGCCTACCAAAGTGGCAAATCAGTAGAGACGGCGCTCCACCACCTAGTTGGCTTCATTGAAGGAGCACTAACAAACATAGAATCGGTCCTCAGCGTTTTCATCAACATCCAGGGTGCCTTCGATAATACGTCCTTCGACGTCCTAGAGAAGGCCCTGGACCGTTTCAACATTAGGGAATCCCTGAGCGGATGGATCAGCAGCATGCTCAGGAACCGAACCATGAGGACCGAAGCGAACGGCTCAACAGTGTTTGCCCGGGCCTGCAGGGGTTGCCCTCAGGGAGGAGTCCTCTCCCCCCTACTGTGGACCCTGGTGGTCGACGGGCTTCTGAAAGAGCTGGCCGATGAGGGCTTCGTGGTCCAAGGCTATGCTGACGATGTATCCTTCTCAGTCAGGGGGAAATATCCTCTACTGTTAGCCAAAAGAATGCAAACAGCACTTACGCTAACCCAAAACTGGTGCCTTAACCACAACCTCAGGGTTAACCCGAGCCAAACGGAAATGGTACTCTTCACGAGGAAGCGACGCTTTAACTTTAAAGCTCCCTCCATTTTCGGCACCCAACTACGAATCTCGGAAGAGGTGCGTTATTTGGGTGTCACCCTCGACAAAAGGCTCACGTGGAAAAGACACGTCGCCAAGCAATCCCAGAATGCTATCAATACCTACTGGGCCTGCAAGTCGATGTTTGCCAGGACCTGGGGCCTGAAACCTCACGTGGTAAAATGGATCTATACTGCGATCATGGTACCACAGATGACGTACGCCTCCCTTGTCTGGTGGACCTCCCTGAAGAAGGCCACACACAGAAGACTAATGGGAAGGGCATACCATCTGGCGCTAATGGGTATTACGGGCGCTTTTCACACCACGCCCATCCTGGCGCTGGGAGTTCTCCTTAATCTCGCACCCCCGCACATAGTGGCGGAGAGCTTAGCGAGAAGCTCCGCCCTAAGACTCCATCTGGAAAACAGATGGATCAAATCAAGGTTCGGCCACTCGACCCTTCTGGACTCACATGACCTTCAATGGATCATGCTGCGTGGGGGGGACAGGTGTGAGCCGCACTTTAATTTCACGGTTAAACACCAAACCCGCCTCCCTAATAGGTGTGACTGGGAGTCAAATACTGGAGAGCTTCTCTCTCCGCAAGGCCTGGTCTGATTCACAGACGGCTCAAAGAACAGAACCGGAGCAGGAGCAGGTGTCTGCGGTGTCAGCCCAAGGATTAGCTTGTCTATAGCACTTGGGCAATACGCTTCGGTCTTTCAAGCTGAAGTATGTGCTATCTTGGCATGCGCTGAACTCAACCTCAGCAAAGGATACAGGAACAAACACATTTATATATGCAGTGACAGCCGCGCGGCAATTAGATCATTGGGCAAAGTTATGACCAGATCTAAGCTCGTCCGCGACTGTGCCACAGCCATTACGGAGCTAGCTGAACGCAATCATGTTAACCTTCTATGGGTTCCAGGTCACTCTGGAAACAAAGGAAATGAGGAGGCAAATAGATTAGCGCGTGAAGGCACCCGATGCCACAGCGCAACTATCTATAGACCTCTAGTTCTAGGTTCGTAACACTGATTTTCTAGTTAAATTCGTAGGTATCCTACCCCCTTAAGGCGGTAGGACCCTCAGAAATCTAACTAGAAAGGAACTAGAATCTTACTAGATTTTTGGTGAAAACATGGGCTTGCGGGAATCCGTTTGTTGTCCTTATTTGAGCATATTTTGGGCTGGTTGAGGGCTCAATCTAAAGAGGAAGGTCCAGCGCATGGTGCTCTGGTCATGAGGCTAATGAGATTATGCTTATACAGGGTGTTTAGCAACAGGTGGGAGAAAATTTAAGGGGTGGTTCTCGACGATAATATAAGACGAAAATGAAGAATAAAAAAATTGCGATTTCGACTTCGTTATTTAGTTATTAACAGTTAAAAATCCGCCTAAAATGCTGCAACACTTCTAACAAAAGTGTACGTTGCGTACGTCACACAGGCGCGCGACAGACTCGTATCAAGTGACAAACGCATCATACCTTGGTTCTCATTTGGGGCCCCAGCGAGGTGAAAATGTTTAAAAGATCGTTGGACGACATTGAACCTACCTACTCGTTAAAATCCACAAGAGCATTTATAATATCCGCCCTATGGAATTATCGAGCAGAAGGGGTCAATGCCCTTTGACTTTTAAACTGTTTTCGCACATATCCACAAATTCTTAATCTGCACTGTTCATAACACCGTACATAATACACTGGAACAAACCACACGTATGCTCTAGCACTATTTTCAATATCATACACACGCACTACGAGTTTACTAAGGGGAATGAGGAGAATGTAAAGAACTGGTAATCCTTTCATGTTGAAACACTGCACTTTATTGAACTTGATTTACGTTGCGAGACTCGCTCACAGACGAAACGGACATCTTGAGGTCGTGTGATTTCTGCGAACGGAAATCTTCGACGCGTGCGAGAAGAATCGTCCGTACATGCCTAGCATCCGTATGCACACTGATTCGAGACAGCTGATGTGATCAATGGCACACACATGAGATATTTGGCGGTCACAGCCAGAATAAGAAAGAATCGCGAAGTTCGTGGAAACAGAACACACAATGTATTGGCATAGTAACGCGCGATGTTTGGGCGCGCGTTTGCTGTAAATCGGCGGGAGTTGCTGTTGTAGATCGGCATTTGTTTTATCGATCTGGCTCAGGCATTGACCTCATCAGCTGTCTCGAATCAGTGTGCATATGGATTTTAGCTTGTACGGACAATTCTTCTCGCACGCGTCGAAGATTTCCGTTCGCAGAAATCACACGAACTCAAGATGTCCGTTTCTTCTGTGAGCGAGTCTCGCAACGTAAATCAAGTTCAATATAGTGCAGTATTTCAACATTAAAGGATTACCAGAGTGTTCTTTACATTCTCCTCATTCCCTTCAGTAAACTCTCTGTAAACTCGTAGTGCGTGTGTATGATATTGAAAATAGTGCTAGAGCATATGTGTGGTTTGTTCCTGTGAATTATGTACGGTGTTATGAACAGTGCAGATTAAGAATTTGTGGATATGTGTGAAAACAGTTTAAAAGTCAATGGGCATTGACCCCTTCTGCTCGATAATTCCACAGGGCGGATATTATAAATGCTCTTGTGGATTTTAATGAGTAGGTAGGTTCAATGTCGTCCTACGATCTTTTAAACATTTTCACCTCGCTGGGGCCCCAAATGAGAACCAAGGTATGATGCGTTTGTCACTTGATACGAGTCTGTCGCGCGCCTGTGTGACGTACGCAACGTACACTTTTGTTAGAAGTGTTGCAGCATTTTAGGCGGATTTTTAACTGTTAATAACTAAATAACGAAGTCGAAATCGCAATTTTTTTATTCTTCATTTTCGTCTTATATTATCGTCAAGAACCACCCCTTAAATTTTCTCCCACCTGTTGCTAAACACCCCGTATATAATAATATGAGTGTCCAAAGTAGAGGAAAAATTGAGAAAAAATACCCGCAGATTCCAATGTATTTTTCTGCCACCAAAGACTTTTTTGACTGCTGTAATAACCAGAGCACCATGCGCTGAACCTTCTTCTTTAGATTGAGCCCTCACCCAGCCCAAAATATGCTCAAATAAGGACAACAAACGGATTCCCGTGATTGCATTCACATCAGCAGAGATTTCCCAATATGGCGCGTAGTCAGGAGGGCTTTGGACACTTGGTCCAGAGTGTGGAGAAGACAGGAAAGATGAATCAGGCTTGACGACTTGGCGTAACACGGAACTTTATTAGAACGTCTGAATCGCACGCGGCACGTTCGCGATCTGATAGAAAACTTTTCTTTTCGGCGCGCGTCTTATAAACTAGGCTTACCAACTACTTAACCTAAAAACTTAACTAGTGACTAGACTTAAAACTAACTAACCTAGTTACGATTATGATCGCGCGGAAGTTCTGTCGACTCTTATCGCCACAGCACTCCCCCCGGAATGAGTTAGTATATTTTAACTCATGAAATTTACGTTCTTTCGTGAATACGTCTTTGGTACTTGATTGCTAACATTAGTTTGTGTATTTTCACAAAAAGCGGGTTTGAGCCGCTCAGCAGAAATGTTAACCTCTCTGTCTTTGTACTTGATTTTAAAAATACGGTCTGTCACACGTTCAAGCACTTCAAACGGACCTTCGTAAGGCGCCTCAAGGGGTTTCTTTACCGCATCGATTCGAACAAACACATGTGAACACGAATACAAAGTTTTGTGTGTAAATGGCTTTGGTGTGCTGTGATGCGTTATTGGATGCGGTTTAATTTGTCTTATTTGGTGTCGCAGCTTTTCTAAAAATACCTGTGGATTAATTTCCTCATCTGAACTTACAAAAAATTCTCCAGGCAGTCTCAGAGTAACACCATACAACATTTCAGCTGCTGACGCTTTAATGTCATCCTTGAAACAAGTTCGAAGTCCCAGCAACACTGTTGGAAAGATCTGTACCCAGTTTTTTGTTTGATGGCACATTATGGCTGCTTTTAAAGACCTGTGCCACCTCTCAATCATGCCATTTGATTGAGGATGGTATGCTGTTGTCCTAATTCTATTTGCACCTATTAGATTTGTTAACGATTGAAAGAGTTGAGATTCGAACTGTGAGCCTTGATCTGTTGTTATTGTTGCTGGGGCTCCGAACCTTGCAATCCAATTTGCATACAACGCAGTTACTACTTGGTCCGCTGAACAATCCGTTAGTGGCATCGCCTCTGGCCACCTGGAGAACCTATCTATAACAGTTAAACAATATTTGTAGTTATCAACTACTGGTAACGGTCCAACTATATCCACGTGTATATGCTCGAATCGACTTTTCGGTATCTCTATTCTCTCCGGTACCAGTTTGCTGTGACGATGAATCTTACTTCGCTGGCAAGCTATACAAGTTCGCGACCACTCGGATATGTCTCTGTTCATTAGAGGCCAGACGAAATTTTTCCCTATCATCTTCCTAGTTGTCCTTCCACTAGGATGTGATAAATCATGTACATTATGGAAAATTTTTTTTCTTAAATCCTGTGGCACGTACGGCCTGATGCTATTTTTAACAATGTCTCCGTACAGGTATTTATCTGAACTTTCCAGAAATATTTTCTGGAAGTTCCACCTGTTGGAATTTTCTGTTATTATTTTAACCAACTCTTGATCTTCCGCTTGCGCCTGTATTAACTCCTCTGTTGAGACAATAACAGGCATTTGAATGGACTGCACTCTGGAGAAAGCATCGGCCACTACATTCTGTTCACCATCTACATGAGTGATTTTGGTGGTGAATTGGCCGATGTAATCCAGTTGCCTAACTTGTCGCGGACTGGCTTTGTCTGCTTTTTGCAGGCATGTTTGTATCTGCAATTCCTTGCCCTCCACAAAGTGCCTGAAAAATCTGAGGCTCTTGTAGATGGCTAAAAGTTCTCTGTCGTACACACTATAATTGGTCTGGGCTTTCTCTAACTTCCTTGAGAAAAATCCGAGCGGTTCCCATTTACCATCTCTGCATTGCTCCAGCACTGCTCCGATAGCTACATCTGAAGCATCTGTGCGTAATGCTAATGCTGCATTTGATTTCGAATGACATAATAATGATGCCGTGGCTAATTGTTTTTTTGCTTACTGAAATGCTTTTTTGGATTCATCGTCCCAGCTTACCGGCCTCTTGTCCCTTTTCCTAGCTCCCTTGAGGTGTTCATTTAAAGGGGCCAACTAATCTGCTGCTCGGCGTAAAAATCTCCGGTAAAATCCGATTACACCTAAAAAACGACGCAAATCATTTATTATTTTTGGTTGTGGATAATCTTGAATCGCTTTCACCCGTTCGTCCAACGGAGAGATTCCCTTATCGTTAATCTTATATCCTAAGTATTGCACAGAGCTTTGCGCGAATGTACACTTTGCTAAATTAATGGTAAGTCCGTTTTCCTTAAGCCTAACGAATAACGCGCGCAGATGCTCTTCGTGTGTCTCCATATCCGGGGAAGCTACTATAATGTCGTCTATGTAGCAATTACAAAAATCTAAGCCCCGGAGTACGGAGTCCATGAGCCTCTGAAAACTCTGCGCGGCGTTACATAGACCGAACGGCATGACCACAAACTCGAACAATCCAAATGGCGTGATTACTGCTGTTTTTTGGATATCTTCAGGTGCTACCGGTATCTGGTAGTACGCCCTGTTTAAATCCACTACGGAGAATATTTTGCATCTGTCAAATTGATGCGACACGTCATGTATGTGTGGTAGTGGATATTTATCTGGTATGGTCCTGCCGTTCAGTCCACGGTAATCTCCACACGGCCTCCAAGTACCTGACTTTTTTGTGACCATGTGGAGAGGACTAGCCCATTGGCTTTTAGACGGGCGACAAATACCGTCTTTTATCATCTGTTCAAATTCTTTTTGAGCTGCGTTTAATTTCTCTGGAGGCAACCACCTGGCTCTCTCCGCGACCGGAGCACCCCTTCTTTCAATGTAGTGAAACGTATTGTGTTTAATGTTTCTCCCGGCGACCGGCTTCGTTATCTCTACAAATTCTTTCAATAAATCGTTAAATACACTATTTTGGTCTATTGTAGAGATTGTAGGAACGTTGCTTTTTGTTATTGTAGCATTTTTGAAAATTTTTGTGTTACCATCTGTGGAAACACATATCGTTGAGCGCTGACAAGAAGATCCCTGGCAGGAATGCGGTGACGTAGGCAAGAATGCGCGCCCGATTGGTTGGCTTGGAGGGGGCGGTCCTAGGCTCACACCCCATTTCGACTAGAGCGTTCTATTGGCCGCAGCAGTCACAAGTTCCTAGAATCGAGCGAATCTGGAAACTTCAACGGGGCGGGGCGGCGCGGCGCGGCGTAGGCACAAAATTCAGAACACTGCTGATATTGTCACGATGTAAAAGAGAGAGAGCGGGAGAGGAAGAGCGGAATCGAGAGCGGGAGAGAGAGACAGCGGGAGAGAGAGAGAACGGGTGAGAGAGAGAGAGGGAGGGGGAGAGAGAGAGCGGGAGAGAGAGAGAGAGCGGGAGAGAGAGAGAGCGGGAGAGAGAGAGCGGGAGAGGGAGAGAGAGCGGGAGAGAGAGAGAGAGAGAGCGGGAGAGAGAGAGCGCTCTGTTACGGCCACCGTACACACACCTGTGGACACTTACAATATCTCTGTGTTCAGGTGTGTGTGATGAGAAACGTCTTACTATACAGTAACTATACATATACATATAGCTCGGGCTTCAGGATATTACACCATCTAATAATCTTCCAGTTCGCAAGTCTACTAAGATATTGTAAAAGTGAAGAAAGTCTGCGCCGATTATTGGCCTTGTTATTTCCGCCAGAATGAATCGCCAGGAGAAATCTCGGCGAAGTCCCAAATTCAATGACAATAATTTTTCGCCATATGTATTTATGACTGCTCCGTTCGCGGCGTATAGCTTAAAAGCATCCACTCCCAGGCTCTTACCTCCAAAGTTCCGAGGAAGGACCGAAACATCCGCACCCGTGTCCACTAGAAACTGGATCCGCGTATTCGGGTCCGTTATCATGAGGCAGTACTTCTTACGGTCGTCTCCCACTGCCTCTAGTCGGGACGCCCTTTCTAGTTTCCCTGGCGTTGCTTGTCCGGTCCCGTCCAGGTGCATGGCTTGCGGCACTTCCAGGATTCTTCGCCAAATCTGTTATGGTAAAAACAGAAACCGTTGCTGCTCTCCGTTGTTTCCCTGCGTCTTGAGCTGCTTCTCTGCCGGAAGTACCGCTTACTGCTGTTGCTGCGGCCATGTTTGCCCAACCGCGTCTCTAACCTGGACAGCCGTTTCACGATAGCGGCCGGTTCGCCATCTTGGGGCCTTGTTGTGACGTCATCCCGCGCTTCCCTTGTGGCGTGGGTCGCGTCGGAAATGGCGGCCATCTCCGCTACCCCCGATCGCTCTGTGACCTTGTCTGTGAGCTTCGCCAACTTTGTCAGATCGGTATCGTCGATGATCGCCAATATCTCTTGCACTCGAGTCGGCAGCCTTTGGATCTACAGCGTGCGTAGTGCTTTGTCTCCTACGCTTTTTCCCGCCAACTGAGACATCTCCCTTAAAAGCTCGGAAGGCTTTTTATTTCCAAGCTCAATGTTGGTGAGGAGTTTTCTCAGGTTCGCTTCATCCGATTTTGCGAGTCGGTCAATCAGCGCTTCCTTTATATGTTCGTATGTGGATCTATCTGCAGGTGCTTCTATCACGTCCAACACGGTTTTCATCGTCGCTTGGTCAAGATTCCTAATGATCGCTGAGCTTTTCTCTTTCGAGCATCGTGAACCACAAACGCGGCTCGTCTTTCCAGAAGGCTGGTAGCTTCACATTTCGGAATTCGTGTGCCTGCAGTTCGTGTTTGGCGACGCTCGACGAACCGCTTGGTCCGCCGTTATCAGTCATTTTTCTTCCTTCTTTCTGCTTTTCCACGAATTTTCTTTTTCCCGGGTTTCGGCACCAATTTGGACACTTGGTCCAGAGTGTGGAGAAGACAGGAAAGATGAATCAGGCTTGACGACTTGGCGTAACACGGAAATTTATTAGAACGTCTGAATCGCACGAGGCACGTTCGCGATCTGATAGAAAACTTTTCTTTTCGGCGCGCGTCTTATAAACTAGGCTTACCAGCTACTTAACCTAAAAACTTAACTAGTGACTAAACTTAAAACTAACTAACCTAGTTACGATTATGATCGCGCGGAAGCGCTGTCGACTCTTGTCGCCACAGGGCTAATGCGTTACTGAAGGGCGCGCGTGGGACTCCAACTAGCGCCATCTGCTACTACAGGTGCTTGAAAGTGCTGCCTCTATCAATCTATCGGCGTGGAGGTGACCTACGGATGAAGTCGGATAAGGATAAAGATATGTACTTGTCTCTTTTGCAAGGCTGCGACGGGGAGGGAGATATGTCGCTCGCAGGAGAGACAAAGACAGACAGTAACCGAGCAGTTTGAATTTTCGATGAACGCTATCCCATTTCCTGAAGCGGAAAAGCAATATTTTTGGATGCTCTTTGCGTTGAAATGTTCTCCGTGTTATTTCGGATCCCCTCTCCAAGCCCTTTTTTGGAAAAAGTGTATTGAAAAAATTTTCTTCTATAAAAACGTACACTATTACTGTTTATAAAGTTTCAAGAGACAAATTGCAAAAAAGTGTACAGGATGAGCAACAAGTCTTCGCCATTCGTGCATAAATGTAAGTAAATAACATTCATCGACTTACATTATTATGGTGTACACATAGATTACAGTTCCTTCTGACTTTCTATCACAGGTACTGGGACAACTTACTGCCGTCGGAGGGGATTAGTGCCCACCGCAAAGAAACATTTTTGCGAATATCGTGGAAATGTAGGTATGTATCGGTTTTGGCGTTCCAGTAATATAGGCGCAACGAGTAATTTTCACTAAACCCACATTTATTTTTTTCTTTCAGATCAAACCAGGATGTACAGGATGAGCAACAAGTCTTCGCCATTCGTGCATAAATGTAAGTAAATAACATTCATCGACTTACATTATTATGGTGTACACATAGATTACAGCTCCTTCTGACTTTCTATCACAGGTACTGGGACAACTTACTGCCGTCGGAGGGGATCAGTGCCCACCGCAAAGAAACATTTTTGCGAATATCGTGGAAATGTAGGTATGTATCGGTTTTGGTGTTCCAGTGATATAGGCGCAACGAGTAATTTTCACTAAACCCACATTTATTTTTTTTTTTAGATCAAAGCAGGGTGTACAGGATGAGCAACAAGTCTTCGCCATTCGTGCTATCTGCCCTGTCCAGGTCCCAGTTATTCAGGACCCACACCACTACAATATAATAATATAATATGTGTGCGCGCGCGCGCGAGTATCTGTGTGTGTGTATGTGTATAATATAATATATTATAATTATATATAGAATATAATTTACTTATTTTTAACTTATTACTTATCTTTATAATATAATACAATGTTTAGTGCTATCTGCCTTGTTCAGGACTCATAACGATGTAATATAATATTATGTGTGTGTGTATAATATAATATATTGTAGTAGATATAATATAATTTACTTATTTTTAACTTATTTCTTATCTTTATAATATAACACAATGTTTAGTGCTATCTGCCCTGTTCAGGACTCATAACGATGTAATATAATATTATGTGTGTGTGTATAATATAATATATGTATTGTAGTATATATAATATAATTTACTTATTTTTAACCTATTACTTACCTTTATAATATAATATAATGTTCAATGCTATCTGCCCTGGTCAGGACCCAGTTATTCAGGACACATAACAATATAATATAATGTATAATAATATAATGTGTATAATATAATATATTTGCAATCGATGCAGACCATTTTCATTTTGCATTGATTGCGAAAAGCAGGGATAACATAAAAATTGTTTTCATCCCTTAACGACTTTGTTACATTAAAAGCAACGTTACAACATTCTTGAATTTGTAAAATCTTTTACTATTTTATATTTCACGCGACCAATTTCTCCATAAATGCATTGTAACAGACCTGCATAATGCAGAGCTGTTACGAAGCAAACCCCTGTCAAACCTCCACCCGTCGTACACGCGATCCTGAATCGCGTAACGTACCACCGGCGTTCCTGTCACAACAATAACACCGCCCGTACCGCACCGTTCCCGCACCTAGAGACGTATCCCCAACGGGAACCCAAAACCAAAATCCAAAATACGAAATAGAAAAAGGGATACGTCACCACCTAATTTCCTCGCCGCACCACCGCCCCTCGTCACCAAACTATCCCTATAAAAGGCGCCCCAAATCAACCAAAACCACCGGAGTTTACCAGTGAGTTTCCTGGAAGCCAGAGCATTCCCGTAAACCAGCTGTAAGTATTCTACAAGCACCCGATATCCTAGTTCCCGACCGTCGACTACGGGCTCGTTTGCCGTGCAAACCCCTTGTCAGCGGCACCCTGGTTCACCCTGGTGAGAACCGTGTTCCATCGAGGGAAACATCCGGTGAGTCACCGGTAACTTTTCGCGAGCCGCGTCGTCTCCGAAAACCGACGGATAGGAAGTGGTGCGTCACCCTACGACTCCGCCGAGGAACCTCCCGTCCTGAAACTTCCTCCAGAGCGAGCCGTGCTCCTCCGGCCATCCCCGGTGCGTCACCGGTATCTTTCGTACGACGCGTCGTCTGCGAGAGCGACGGAACGAGAAGCGGTGCGTCACCCTTCAAGTCCGTCGAACCCCTGTCCTGCAACCTGCATCCTGCCGGTGAGAACCGTGCTCTGCCGTAGATACCCCGGTGCGTCACCGGTAGCCTCGTACGACGAGTCGTCGACGAGGCCGGATGAACGAGAAGAGGTGCGTCACCCTTCAACTTCACCGAAGAACCGCCTAGCGAGTCCAGAACGCATGGTGTACCGCCTGCGCCTCGTAAGACGAGTCGTCCACGAGGACGGTTGAGTGAAAACTAGGTGCGTCACCCTGCCGAAACTCACCCCTGGACCGTCCGGAGGAAACTCGACGATCGGTGCGTCGCCGACGTCGGGGACCCGTCAAAACCCGGCCTAGGAAGGGTGACCACGGCGATAGCCACGATCAAATCCCGTCCCCCGCTCGCCTCGAATCCGTCCTCCACCTGCTACCTCTCCAAGTCGCATCACCGCGTTCGCTCACTCTATACGAGTAACGTATCCTCGAGACCGCGCACCGCGTTCTGCGACACTCTATCAACCGCGTATCTTACGCCTTCTAAGGCAGCGGACACTATTGTGTCACAAAACACCTGTCTCACTTATTCACCCCGCTACGACCCCGCTCCTCACATCGAACACGTCCCTCGCCGTATAGGACCCTGGCTCGGCTAGCCATTCAGCAACGAGGGACACCACGACCGGGAGACCGCACACGGGAAAACCGGACCCGTTACAGCATAAAGACCCGCAGTCTAATTATAACTATTCGTTCAAAGAGCATGAACTTCCGTTCAAATCTTTTGTGTTTCTCGCTGTGAGGAGCTTACGAGGGTAAACTGTCCGCTGTTGATAATTGTTAACGAACCACGATCGAAATGATTGGTTTCCGAGTTCGAATAAAAAGTATTGAGAGCCCGTTTGTTGACGTTTCATGCGATTTCTATTGTAGCACAAATGTAATATATTATAGTAAATGTAATATAATTTACTTATTTTTAACTTTTACTTATCTTTACAATATAATACAATGTTTAGTGCTATCTGCCCTGTTCACAGGACCCATAACCATATAATATAATATAATAATGTAATGTGTGTGTGTATGAATAATATAATATATTATAGTATATATAATATAATTTACTTATTTTTAACTTATTATTTATCCTTATAATATAATACAACGTTTAATGCTATCTGCCCTGTTCACAGGACCCATAACAATATAATATAATATATAATATAATAATGTAATGTGTGTGTGTGTGTATGAATAATATAATATATTATAGTAAATATAATATAATTTACTTATTTTTAACTTATTACTTATCTTTACAATATAATATAATGTTTAGTGCTATCTGCCCTGTTCAAGGCCCAGCTGAATAGAATTTGGATGTAGGGATTGAGTGTGGTATTCTCGCCGGGAGAATACAGGAAGCTTCGGGAAGGGTACCGAAGAACGTAGCCTACTCTACGTTGGCCAAGGAATCACGTGGTCGGGATTCAAATAAACTCCACGGTAGTTACGGTTCACGAGAACGATATTTAGAATGCTTCATTAGCAACTTGGACGCGTCCGTTGTAACATACAACGGGAACTATGTACAAGGAGGCAAGGCCTCTACGCAGTATATTCGGAAGTGTGTTCGACACGCCTTTTCTATCGGAAATACTATTTCGAACTGTACTAGGTACGCCTAGTGTAACGGTCTCTATGAGAGTCGGTCGGGAGTAGGATTGCCAACTCCCTATCGGTAATCTTCCTAGGCGCGATCTAGGGGAATGGCGACGGTAGCGCCATGATCCCTACACTCCCCTCCGAGTGTGTACGTGCGATTTATGAACGTTACAAACGACATACAGGTTCGCTACGCTGGGGATACAATAACCTTATAATCTAAATATAACTATATACAATGAGTGCACTCTTAATTCTACTGTACAGGATATCCTTACAAACTATGCGTTTACTATTTACAGTGTACGATGAGGTTATCACTAATTCGGCGATGATCGCTTACATGTGATTAGCACGGCGGGACTGTTCGTACGGTTTTCGCCCGCGAGTATGTTCGCAGCGCGGTCCGCTGGTTCACGTCGGAGGATTCGTTAGAAGAGGTTTCTACATCCTCTCGGAAATGATACGCAGGTTTCACGTTCTCGATGGAGACGGTACGCGGTTTTCCGTTCACTTCGATTTCTAGAACGCGATCGGTAGGGCGGCTTATCACTTTGTACGGGCCTGAGTATGGCCGTTCAAGCGCCTTTTTGTTCGTACCGGCGCGCAAGAATACGTGTGAACAGGTGTTAATGTCTTTAAATAAGAAAACACGCTTTTTATGCCGCTGTCCTACGGGAACGGGTTTAACGTTGCGCATGTGCTCTCGGAATTCTTCGATAAACATTTGCGGGTCCGCGGGACCGTCATCAGGGAGTACGCACTCGCCCGGAATTCGCAACGAGGTGCCATAAAGATATTCGGCGGGCGACGAGCCCGTATCCATAACGTTATTTCGAAGACCTAGCATTACGGTAAATAACACGCGTGACCACGTAGGGTTCGCGTGACACATAATTGCGGTTTTGAGGCATCGGTGCCATAGCTCGATCATGCCATTTGAGGCTGGATGAAACGCGGTTGTCCGTATTCGATGGCATCCGGACATTTGCAGTAGCGCGGTAAAGAGTCTTGACTCGAATTGGCTACCTTGGTCGGTCGTAAGAGTTTCAGGGGCGCCGAGCCGTGAGATCCAGTGATCTACAAATGCCCTACAGACGGTCGTAGCTTCGATATTCGCGAGCGGAACTGCTTCTGGCCATCTCGAGAATCGGTCTATCATGGTCAGGCAGTAGCGATAGCCTTCTGATATCGGCAGCGGGCCGACGATGTCCATGTGGACGTGACTAAAGCGCTCATCGGGAGCAACGAATTCCGCTGGCTTTACATGGTTATGGCGCGTTATCTTAGATTGCTGGCAATCCAAGCACTCTCTCGACCATTTCGCGATGTCGTGATGCATTCGCGGCCAGACGAACCGCTTTCGGATCACGCGATCGGTATGTATGTATGTATGTTTATTTCTTGTTCCCTTACGGGTTACAAGGAGATCCCGTTCCCTTTACAATATAATGATTCAGTTACATTACTCTTTATCTCTCTCTGTACAAAATATATATAACCTTCTTTTCTTTCCACACACTCTCTCCCTCTCTCTCTCTGTTTCTCTCTCTCACACACATCCACACACATCCTCCTCTTCCTCCCTTGTTCATCTCTTAGTCTTCTTCTTGTCTGTTCCCTCATTTTACTTGTCCTCACGTCTCCACCAGTACCATTGCATTCCTTCTTCCTAGAACTTTCCAGGGTCCATTGTCTTCTCCTATCTTTTCTGTTAGCTCCCAAAGACTCTGCTTTTCTTCCTTCCTCCGTCCTCTTCTTTTTCCTACTCCTCTTTTCTAATGTCTTCGTCTCTTCTTTTTTTTGTCTTTTTCATCTCCTTCTCCCTTTCCTTCTCCTTCTCTCTCCATTCGTTTCCCTCTTTGTCCTTCAGTACTTCCTCTTCCTCATCCCATTTCCACACCTTCCCTTCTATCCATAATTTCATATATCCTGTTTTGACTATTTTTCCCTTCCCTCTTTCCTTCTCCGTTATCTGTCTTAACCTCCATTGCACCCTTCTTTCTTCCCATGTGAGATCGTCTTCGATCCTTTCTTTTCTCCCTGTCAATCTATTTTTCTTTGCCATTATTCTTCTTTTCTGTTCCATTGTAGCTACTTTTACCACTGCCCATTCTCCCTTTCCTATCCCCTTTCTACCCCCTCTCCTGACTTCTTCAATTTCGATCTTTTCCCCTATCACCCCTATTATGTTCCGTACTTCCTCTTGCCCATCTCCGCCATCTTTAATTTCTATACCCTTTATTATTACATTCCTTCTCCTTATCTCCCTTTCCCTTCTTTCCCACTTGATCTGCAAATCCTTCAGCCTCTTCTCCACTTCTCCGCTTCCCCCTTCCCCCTGTTCTCTTTCTTCCTTCTTCTCTAACTCTTTTGTCCTTTTCTCTATTTTATCCTGTGCTTTCCTTTCCTGCTCTATCTTCTTTATTCTCTCTTCTATTTCCCTCAGCGATTTTCTGTCTTTTTCCCTTTCCTTCTCCCAATCTTCTCTCATTTCCTTCATATCATTCATCATTCCCTTTATCTCTTTCCATCCTTCTCTCCACGTTTCTCTTATTCCCTCCTTAATCTCTTCCCTTATCATCTCTCTGATTTCCTCCGTCCATGTACTTCCGTGCCTGTCCTCTCTATCCTTTTTCCCTGGCGTTCTTTCTATCTTTTGGTTCTTTTTATATACTTCCTCTTCCTTTTCTTCTCTTCCATCGCCCTCTCTCACCTTTCTTTCGTTATCTATCCCCAGCTCTATGCTCTCCATTTTTTCCATTTTCGTTACGCTATCACTTCTTCCTCTTCTTAGTTCTTCCAACTTCTTTTCCTTTTCTACCCTTTCTCTTCCTGTTCTTTCCTGTTCTTTTCTTCCCCGTATGTTCATTTCCTCCTCCGATCCCTTCTTAATCCGATTCCTCATCCATTCTCTGAATTCTCCTATATCCATGCAACTTATCTCCAACAAACTACTATCTTGTCTGTTCGCACAATCCTTTTTTTCTGAAGTTTCTTCTATCTTCTGGCTTTTTTTAACTACTTCCTCTTCTTTGTTTTCTCTTTCCTCGCTCTCTCTTTCTTTTATTTTTTTCTCCCACCATAACTCTATGCTCTCCATTTTCGGTGGGCTATATTTTTTTCCTCTTCCTTTTTCTTCTATCTTCTTTACCTTTCTTACCGATTATCTTTTCTTTCTTTCCTGTTCTTTTCTAATCTCTGTGTTCCTTTCGTTTTGTTTTCTTATCTTCCTTCCTTATCTGCCTTCCCGTCTTCTATTCTCTGATCTTCCTTCTTTCCCGCACGATGGCGCTCTCTTCCCTGACTCCTTTGCCTCTGCTTGCCTCTCCCGCCTTTCTTCACTGTTCTCCTAACCTCACTTTATTCCCACTTATCTTGCTCTCCTTTCTCCTTTTCTCACTTATTTTTCACCTTCTTATTTCCAACCGATCTTTGGTTCTTCTTCTTCCTGCGCTTCCACTCTCCTGCTCTTCCCTTCCTACCTTTCACTTGAAATATTACATTTTTCTCATGCACTCGTAAACATACACCTATTCACGATGCTACCGGAAACGGGACTCTCACGCGATCGGTAATTTTCGCGCTCGGGTGCGCGGGACTGTGAAATTTGTCGAAAATGCCCTTGCGTGACGGGCCCGGGATGTATGGACGCAATACTTCTCCCTCAAGATCGCATACAATCGCAATGTGTGTGGGTCCCCACCGAATTCGCCGTAAAGCCAACGAGTGATCGGTAGAGGCCAGTAAACTTTTAAGCTTGTCGTCGGATTCCTGCAATTTCGCGAGTTCTTCCAATGAAATGTCCGCGGCGAGATGCAATGTATCTATGCGCGATAGCGAATCGGCGACGACGTTTTCGGAGCCAGGGAGATGCTCGATACGAGTGGTGAACTGAGAGATGAACGATAATTGCCGTAGTTGGCGAGGCGATGCTTTCTCTGCGCGTTGTCGGAACGCGTACACGAGAGGCTTCTGATCCGTCAAAATTACAAAGTTTCGACCCTCTAGAAAATGTCTAAAATATTTGAGCGCTTCGTGCACGGCGGTTAATTCACGATCGTACGCGCTGTAGTTGCGTTGCGCTGGCGTAAATTTGCGGGAAAAGAATGCCAAAGGCTTCCAAGAGTCGTGGAATCTTTGTTCTAGAGAAGCCCCATTCCGAAATCGGACGCATCGGTAGCGAGACGCGTTACTGCATCGGGAGCGGGGTGATTCAACAAGGTCGCGTTCGCGAGGTCAGATTTGACTCGTGTGAACGCTTCCTCAGCTTGAGAAGTCCAGATTATCTCGCGTTTGTCATTCTTCTTTGAGTCGCAAAGATACTCGTGCAAGGGCGCTTGCAACGTCGGCGGCGCGACGGAGACCGCGTCGGTAAAAGTTCACCATGCCCAGAAATCTACGCAAATCGGTAACTGTTTTGGGCTTCGGAAAGTCCTGAATGGCCTTAACTTTTTCGGGAATTGGTGCGGAACCGTTCCGATCGATAACGTGTCCCAGAAACTCGAGTCGGGACTTGCCAAATTCGCATTTGGCGAGATTCAGGCGCAATGCGTGTTCCTGCAGGCGTTGCAAGACCGTGCGGATGTGACGCTTATGCTCCTCGAGGTTTTCGGAAGCGATAAGGATATCATCAATATACGCGAAAACGAACTCGAGGTCTCCGAGGGCACGGTAAATGTAACGTTGAAACGTTTGCCCTGCGTTACGTAGGCCGAAAGGCATCACGGTATATTCGAAGAGCCCGAAAGGTGTTATCACCGCAGTCTTCGGAACGTCCGACGGCGCGACGGGAATCTGCTGGTACGCTCTGTGAAGATCGAGCTTTGAGAAGATCGTCTTCCCGTGAAGGTTGACTGAGTAGTCATGTAGATGCGGAACTGGGTACATGTCGGGAACAGTCACGGAATTCAAGCGACGGTAATCACCACATACCCTCCAACCCCCATCCTTTTTGGGGACAAGGTGAATGGGGCTAGCCCTTGGCTACTGAATGGACGACAAGTTCCTTCAGCTACGAGCCGTTGAAATTCAGCTTTGGCCACTTGTAGTTTGTCGCGCGTCAATCGTCGCGCACGTTCGGCGACGGGGGGACCCTCGGTTACAATGTAGTGTAATACGTCGCGCGGCGAATCGCAGTTCGACTGTGATGGTCCTAACACTCCTGGAAATTCGGAAAGTATTCCCGCGAAAGGCGCAGTGGGATCGATTGACTTCACGCTGAACACGGGCGAGGTTTTGATCGTGCAGACGGCGGAAATTCGTGTCAATGGATCGATCAGTTTACGTTGACGCAGATCGACCAACAGGCCATAGTGATTGAGAAAATCCGAGCCTAGAATCGGGTACGGTACCGCGGCGACGCAGAAGTTCCACGTGAAGGCGCGGCGAAGGCCCAGATTCAGAGTGAGTCGCTTTTTTCCGAACGTCTCAATCGTCGTCTCGTTCGCCGCGTACAATTTCAAACCAGTCGCGCGTTTCTTGGCGGTTCGATCGGCCGGCAGCAGGGAGAGATCCGCTCCCGTATCGATGAAAAAATTGAGGCCGAGATCGCGGTCTCGCACATGGAGGCGATGAGATTCCGCACTCGGCGCGCTCGCCTCCGCGCGGCTAGTGCCTACTTGTTTCCCGCCTGCCACGAGCAGGGTTTTATGCAGCGGCGGGCGTCTTTACCGTATTTTCGGTGCACGCGGCACACCGAAGACTCGCGTGATTTGGAACGCGCACGGGATCTTCCGCGGGAATTAGTTCTGCGGCGATTGTCGCGAGAATTTCTGTTCACGGCGCTTGTCAGTTCGGCTAACTGTTTCGTGATACGGTCCATTTTGGATTCGAGGTCGCTCATTCGTGAGCCCAGGGAAGGGGCGGTATAGGCTGCGGACGTGACGGTGTCCGATGCCCCGCCGTCGTGCCTCGGAAATTCTTGCGGCGAAACGGACCAAACCGAATACGCGACGGAACCGGACGCCTCGACAACTTTGTCAGCCAATTCGGCGAATTCCTGAGAATCGGTAACTTTCGACATGGCCAGAACTGCCCTCACATGCGCGGGAAGCTGCTCCATAAAAATCGACCGGATGATGTCGTCGCTACACGATCCGTCGTTCAAATTACGAAGGCGCATGAGAATTTGAGAGGGTTTTCCGTCGGTCAAGACTTCACCCTTGAGAAGTTGACGCAGGCGCGCCTCGGGCGACGTGGAGAAATTCGAAATGAGCCGCGCTTTTATCTGATCGTAAAAATTCTGCGGCCGCGGAACCGCGGTGAGAATGTCTTTGATCACGGCTACTTCCACAAACTTCAGCGCGGACACGGCGATGTCGGCCATCGTCTTCTGCGCGGTTATGCGGGATGCCGACAGCGATGCTTCTACGTGTAGAAACCACACAGATGGGTCTTTGCGGAAGAACGACGGAATTTTCGGAATGCGGTACGAATCGATCTTGCTCTCGATCATCGAATCTAGGACGTCATCCTGAACTAGGATGCCCCCGGCGCCAGGGCCGGAAGGACCGGGTCCCGGAACACCAGGTCCCGGAGCACCAGGTCCCGGAGCGGCCATTTTGACAACTAGCGCGAGTACGCGGTACTATAGAACGGAATTCGCGGCGGTAGGTCTCGAACTTCCACGCCGAAATTGTACGCGCGTCGAAAATGTGGTGCTACGCTCCTGATTCGATGACGCGAACGCGACGATACTTTCAAAATACGTCACGGGACGAGCGGCGCGACGCTACTTCCGGATTCGAACGGTAATCGCGACAGCAAATATTACGTTAACGGCTACACTGAACGCTCGCACTTACTGACATCGCTCGCTTTCTCTTGCACGTCGAAATCCACCTGTTGAACGGCTCCTTCGAAGGACAAGATGGCGGCTACCGGCAGCAGGCCTCGTGTAGCAGCAGAGATGGCGGCTTCACGGCGGCGGGCCTCGTGCAGCGGCGAACAGCAAAAATGGCGGTCGTCTGCGTTCTCCTCGAGAGAACGTGGCGTCGGCGTGACGCTGTACTCAGCTTGGCTGGATCCACGATGCTCCTTGGCGAAGAAACGTGCCAGCCAGGTACTTTACCGGCACGCGATGTCCCAGGACCACGTGTTGCCGGTTCCTTGGCGACGTCCGAACGTTGGTCGCCGGAGCGATTTGTGACTCGGCGACTGGAAACGTCGACTTCCTTCCTTCTCGACGCGTGAAGATCACGTCGGGGTCACCAGTTGTAGGGATTGAGTGTGGTATTCTCGACGGGAGAATACGGAAGCTTCGGGAAGGGTACCGAAGAACGTAGCCTACTCTACGTTGGCCAAGGCATCACGTGGTCGGGATTCAAATAAACTCACTGTAGTTGCGGTTCACGAGAACGATATTTAGAATGCTTTATTAGCAACTTGAACTCGTCCGTTGTGTCGGTACAACGGGAAAAATGTTACAAGGAGGCAAGGCCTCTATGCAGTATAACCGGAGGTGTGTTCGATACGTCTTGTCTATATGAAATACTATTTCAAACTGTACTAGGTACGCCCAGTGATGCCAGAACCGTGGTACCGTGGTACTAAACCGTACCACAGCATACCCCCACCATAGCCTACTATTGCCCCTACGTTCCTTTCCGTGTCACATAGTAGAGGTACGCTGGTGAGTGTAGCGCGCGGGCACGTTGGAAAGGAACGTAGGGGCAATAGTAAGCTATGGTGGGGGTATGCTGTGGTACGGTTTAGTACCACGGTACCACGGTTCTGGCATCACTGGGTACGCCTAGTATAACGGTCTCTACGAGAGTCGGTCGGGAGTAGGATTGCCAACTCCCTATCGGTAATCTTCCTAGGCGCGACCTAGGGGAATGGCGACGGTAGCGCCATGATCCCTACATGGAAATAGCAAGCAACGCCATCTCGTGTTCATCAGGCAAGGCGTGTTTCTCAGTGTAACCAAACTCTTTTTTTGCACAGAGGTTGGTCATACTGATTTTCTAGTTACATTTCTGAGGGTCCTACCGCCATCTGGTGCCACCAGCCTCGTTTTGAGATAATTCAAAATGGTGGATAGCGATATAAAAGCGAGATATACAAGTATATTTATGTATTATTTCGTAAATATTTGGAAAAACGGTGCAAACTAGTTGCATAAAGAATTGTAAAGAACGACAGAAGCGTGATACAAATATATCTTTTTACAAGTAAGTAAGTATTTTATACTTAATATCGCATAACCTATAATAAACAGATTTATTTATTTATAGATTTCCGAAAGATCCACATTTAAGAAAAAAATGGATGAAAGCAATTCATTGTGAAAATTTTGAGCCCTCTGTTCATTCAAGTGTTTGTTCTAAACATTTTGGAAGTGATTGCTTTGTTGGAAATTCTTGGAGTTCCAACCGTAACTCAATAGAAGCGATGAACATGTACAATATTAAAAAAGAAAATGAAAGTGCAAGGTATAAATCTCTTTATAATCAATACTTGAACTTAGTCTGCAATAGATTAAATTTGTATAATTTCCATATAATTTGTTTTTAGCTTAAATAATGAAATTGCCGATGAAGATGATAGTTTCGAATCTGCTGCTTGTACTGATAAAGACAATTTATCATTTCAAGAGATATCTTTGAAAAGGAAATTGGTGATTTTCTCAATTCTGATACGATAACTGATCATTAGAAGCATGTACATATCCCCAGACAACCAGGCCGTCCCAGGCTGAACACGAGCCCGGCGGGCCGAGGGCAGGTAGCGAGACGGGCACTGTGTTGAAGGTCCCTCGAAGCGGCTCAAAGCCCACTGGGCCTAGGTTCTGACCAGGGACCATCCGCGCGGGAGGGCTCGTAACTTGGACCACGGCCGAATTTTGGCCGAACCAGCCCTCGGCCGAATTTTGGCCGAATTTTGGCCGATTTCGGGCCGCTGTAAGATGGCAGCACGGTGGCGCGAGTGCCGTTAGAGCCTGTTCAGACACGGCGATTTGAACCGCGCGGATCTTATTAGATTAGCGTTTATGTACCCGTTCGCACGCATCCGCGCGGTCGAACAATCAAAAACAAAAATTGAATGTTACTTCTTCCCTCTGAACCCCATCCCGAAAATTCTCGGCATATAGAATAATACAATATTTGGGGTTCTCAAAAGTGTCATCGTTATTATTGAACATTTCAGCAATCCGTATGAAAGGAATATTCCTGCAACGCAAGCACGTAGCAAACGATTATTTTCTACAGCAAGAAATGTTGTAATAGCTACTCGAACTAAATTACTGTCCGAAAATGTTGAAAAACTTGTTTTTCTACACGAAAATTTAAAATAGAATGTTTTATGCCCACTATTTTTATAATATGCTA
The DNA here is from genome assembly GCA_963966675.1 of Lasioglossum calceatum. NCBI lineage: Eukaryota > Metazoa > Arthropoda > Insecta > Hymenoptera > Halictidae > Lasioglossum > Lasioglossum calceatum. The sequence goes on along the minus strand of CAXAAD010000212.1, from coordinate 62,005 downwards.
TTTTTATTCTACTCTCTACCTGTTACAATTAATGTTATAATTTTTAGTTTATTATTATCTTTTCAATCTTTTTTACCATGTTTTTATTAGCTCGCTTTCTTGTCTGTCTGTCTGTTTGTCTGTCAATTTTGCAATTGATTTTAAACTAACTTCTCGATGACCTAGAGACTTGAAATTTTAAGCTCAGAATTGGATGACAATGCAATATTTAAAAAATTTTTTTAAGAAAGCCTATGCGTTTATTATAATTTGAACTCTATCTTAAAATTATGGCGTTGTCGCATCTTCTTCCCCAAACAATACCTAAAAAATACAAGGAAAATCATCGTACTGCATCTTACAAATAATTAATAAGAAATTAATGAGAAGATATGTATGATCGAAAATATTCATGGACGAATAAAAAAGCAACTGCAGGCCACTTGCACCAGAACCGTCAAGAAGCACAGCCATTTAAACAAGTCATTTAGTCAAGTATACACAATATAAATGCGTTCCGTTGTAAAACCCTCCGCGCGAAGGAATAAGCGAGACAACAGGCGAGGCCCTTCCAGATGTATACCTCCCAACTATGTGATTTTTAGCCAGCCGAAGGAAGCACGTATTTAGACCTTTTATACTTCTATACCGCACGTCTCGCTCCCCGTGACGGCCCAAGTGCTCAGGCCCGTACCGCATGAAATAATATAAATGTGGTCAACTGAAGACTGATATAATATCGGCAATTTTATGTTTTCCGATTTGTTTAAAAATCGATTTTGCAACCAAAAATTTTGAAAAAAATCTCAGTCGTGTATGGTATTAGGTAGAATATTCACAAATTTTTTCATAATTTTCTGTTGAACATGACGTGACTAAAAATCAATTTGGATGGACACTTTTGACTATTATCATATCCGGCTATACCTTTTAAGAATCAACGAAAACATTATTTACAAAATACAAAATATATTTCTGTTTGCATCATTAAACCTGATTTTAAAAAAAAAATTATCCCAAATTTCTCTTCGATATCTCTTTTAGATCAAAAGTTATAGCAAAATGTGCGCCGCGTCGCGCTGTGCCGGGATTCAAATGCGCGTCGACTCCAAATTCCGACTTTCCGTCTCATGCTTCCGAAACTTCGGCAACGTGAAAATCGAAGGAACGCGTTGGCGTCTATCAGTCGAGCGGGTAGTTCACACGGACAGAGTAGAGGTACTGAGAGGTACGCTTGTGTGTAGCGCGCGTGCAAGCGAACAGGGACCAACACAGGCAACGCAGTCGACACGGATACGACGATACGTCAGGGAAGGGGAAACCAGCGACTCAGACGAACGGCCCACGGCCCAGTGATGCCAGAATCGTGGACGCGAGGACGCTACCTCTCCATCGGCTCGGCCGGCGGGACCCCCCACTCTGACGCACCGTCCTCGCTCCACGTTGCTTCTACTGCGCACGCGCTACACACGAACGTATCTCTACTCTGCCCGTTTGAGTGCCTGTTCGATTGCACGCGCGCTACACAAACCAGCGTACCTCTACTCTGTCCGTGTGAACTACCTGCTCCACTGATCAACCCCGACGCTTTCCTTCGATTTTCATGTTGCCGAAGTTTTGGAAGAATGAGTCGGAAAGTCGGAATCTGGAGACAGCGCGCATTTGAATCCCGGCACGGCGCGGCGCGGCGCAATGCACATTTTGCTATAACTTTTGATCTGAAAAAGATATCGAAGCGAATTTTTTTTAAAAAAACCGGGTTTAATGGTCCATGCTAAAATATGTTTTGTATTTTTTAAATAATATTTTTCGTTGATTTTTAAGGTTAAGATAGTCTAGAGGACCCCCAACACAAATTGATTTTTAGTCAAACCATGCTGAATAAACAATTATGAAAAAATTCATGAATATTCTACCTAATAGCACACATTACTGAGATTTTTCTCAGATTTTTCGGATTATGCAAACATGTTTAAAAAAATTGAAAATCTCCAAACATTCGAAGAAAATGCGTATTGAAGTTTACGAGATACCAGTTTTATAAAAATTCAGTAGTCAGATATTATTGAAACAATTGTCCTTAATTTTTTTCAGAATTTTTTATAAATTGTATCGGTGTTTGTTAACAACAAGATAGTTGGATAGGCTCACTGGACTGTGGTTTGGTGACTTTTAAATAACTGATCGAGTTTGCGGATATTCCTTTTGTTTATTGTAAGAGCCAGACAAGCTCTCTTATTTGTGGTACGTTTCGATACGGCGATTCGACTCTCACTGCCGGTACGAGAAACCGGGGCGAGAAACGGCAGCGATTAAGCATGGAACGTTATTATTCGAGTTCGCCAATCAGAGGCGGAGACGACATTTAGACAAGACGCAGGGTCGTGTTACAAAAACTGTCAATAGTCACGAGTGACTGAATCACAGGAACGCTTGGAAATAATATCGCCTCGAGCCAACAGACGAACCTTTAACCGCTCGTTGAAGGATATTTCGATTCCATAGATATGGTTTTGAACAGTGTTAAAAAAATCAAAATCAATTTTTTCGATACTTCTTTACTTTTTTGTAGATGTATGTATTATGTAATATTAAATACTTTTATAATCAGAAAAATAATGTATAGACTTGATAATGTAATATAAAATATTTTATTTACGTTATATATTTCAATATACATATGTGCATCACTCCTAACTTGGTAATCACATAATTATTGTAACGACATTTTACATATATCAGGTTGTTAAGTATGAAACTTGGCAAATATAACACAAATTTAAAATTCAAACACATTTGTCAAATTTCATACCTAACGAACCGATAATATAATTTGAAGTATTTATAAAAGGTGTTTGCAATAGCATTTCCGGTTACGAAAATCGATTTTAAAGGGCTCCTGCCTTTCTGTAACATAAAAAAAAAACAAAAAATTGTTAGCCATGATTGCAAAGGATAGAATTAAGCATTAATGTAACTATAAACTTATCTTTTCTTTGAAGTCATTCTTGAATCTGCTAATATGATTTTACGTTGTCCTATTTCATTACCGCTGACACCCACGCGGTTTTATATGGTCCTCTACATTGCTATATTCAAAGAAAAAGTAGACATAATTAAAATCGTAATTCTAATTGCAATTTTGTAGGACTCAATATAAATAGTAACGTATACTTATCTCTTTTTATCGATGAATATGGTCACTAACTAAAATAAATTCCTAATAATATAAAAAAATGTTAACAACCCATTAAAAAGTATTAAAAACGCGACGAAGAAACTGGAGATAGCATTTTGGCTGTTTGTTATGAACTAAGCTAACCAACGATGAACGAAAAAAATACGACCTCACTAATTCGTAAACGCGTGCAATGTTAATTGTTTATAAATTTGCTAGCGCGATGAACTTGCATATAAATGCTTTCCCGACATAAGGGATAAATGTCTGTCATCGACACACATGGTGCGACTAGACTCCTGTCTAGCTTTCAAGGATGTGGCCTCCACACACATGGAATTTAATAGGCCAGTGCCTATTTTATTCCTTTTCATAGATTTTATGTCGGGAAGCAAAGAAAAAATTCGCTCAGCCTCGGCATTCGAGTCCGAGTGTGGAAGACATCTGACCGTGTTTATTAAAGAAGTCAGAAGGGGGAAAGGAAGAACTTGATTCGGGTCTCTTTGGGTACAGATGACTGCCCACATATCGTCAAAAGACAGATTCGACCATTGGTCTTTCTGCGACCGGGAAGTGCCGTAGTACAAAAAGTCCCACTCTTTTTGTAGATCTACGGCACTCCAATTCCCTAATTTACTAGCGACAGCTACGAGATTTTGAAGAGATAAATCTCTGTCGCTGTTGAATAGGGAATCGGACGGTTTGAAAACCGTCAATTGCCTTAGGAAAACATCGTCATGAGGAAGACGATTTCTCAGTTCATTGCTTAAGGTCACATAAAACCTCAAGCAATTTTCCCGGAAGGAGGACCCCTCAACTTCCGACATTCCATCATTAACTGCCTCTTCCAAAAAATCGTGGCATCTGGAACCAAGCTCCACTTGATCTAGTGGAACTTGATTTGATTTCGACGAGAAATCCATCTTCCCTATACTAACAATAAGCTAAACCAATCTAAAAGGGATGGTTTTAAAAACTTCCGCAAAAAAATCGAAGCAACCCTGCTGAAGAGGGATGCAACTCCTGCACCAACGTTTTCCTACTTTGGGTAGAAGGCGTTAAATCTGTTTAGAGAATCAAGGACATATTCCAATAAGAGGAAATATCCTTTGATATCATGTCTGCTCAGGAAGGAAGAGAATTTCCTAGCAGCGGCCGAGCTTTCCGAAAAGGTCTGCTCGTTGAAAAATCGGACTAAATCGTCCCAATGATGTAAAAATCGTTTAACACACTGATGCCTAGCAAGCAAGCGTGTATCCGATAATTTTACAATTTTCAAAGGAGGGTTCTCATAACTTTCCTGAAATTGGCGAAAAATAGCAGCCCGTTTAGGAGATGCTATTGCAAACACCTTTTATAAATACTTCAAATTACATTATCGGTTCGTTAGGTATGAAATTTGACAAATGTGTTTGAATTTTAAATTTGTGTTATATTTGCCAAGTTTCATACGACCTGATATATGTAAAATGTCGTTACAATAATTATGTGATTACCAAGTTAGGAGTGATGCACATATGTATATTGAAATATATAACGTAAATAAAATATTTTATATTGCATTATCAAGTCTATACATTATTTTTCTGATTATAAAAGTATTTAATATTACATAATACATACATCTACAAAAAAGTAAAGAAGTATCGAAAAAATTGATTTTGATTTTTTTAACACCGATACAATTTATAAAAAATTCTGAAAAAAATTAAGGACAATTGTTTCAATAATATCTGACTACTGAATTTTTATAAAACTGGTATCTCGTAAACTTCAATACGAAATATGCATTTTCTTCGAATGTTTGGAGATTTTCAATTTTTTTAAACATGTTTGCATAATCCGAAAAATCTGAGAAAAATCTCAGTAATGTGTGCTATTAGGTAGAATATTCATGAATTTTTTCATAATTGTTTATTCAGCATGGTTTGACTAAAAATCAATTTGTGTTGGGGGTCCTCTAGACTATCTTAACCTTAAAAATCAACGAAAAATATTATTTAAAAAATACAAAACATATTTTAGCATGGACCATTAAACCCGGTTTTTTTAAAAAAAATTCGCTTCGATATCTTTTTCAGATCAAAAGTTATAGCAAAATGTGCATTGCGCCGCGCCGCGCCGTGCCGGGATTCAAATGCGCGCTGTCTCCAGATTCCGACTTTCCGACTCATTCTTCCAAAACTTCGGCAACATGAAAATCGAAGGAAAGCGTCGGGGTTAAGGGGGCCGATCCAACTCGAGCGAGAGTGTGGTGGCACACTCACACAACGCTAGATACTGTATACGTACACGAGGATTGCAAGGGTCCGGCATTGGCCTAATCGCGTCTCGCTAATGCACATTTGGGACCCCTACGTAGTCACAATCGCTAGATAAAAGATCAATCTAGTCCGGATGGTGTCTCATATGGCCTGTTTTTGCGTTTTTTAAGTATAATTTTCATTATTCGGCAGCATGTAGTGGAGCAGCGAGAAGCATTGGGTGGCGCGACAGTGCTGCCACTGTCAAGCCACATACATTTTCTTAAAAATCGAGAGATTTAGGGTTTTTATAGAAACAGCAGACACCATTCGCACTAGCTGGGACATACACAATGGCAATGCAACGTTTATTATGATAAACCATTATTGTTAAACACACAGTTAGACCAATGCCGAAATGCACCCCCAAATGGAAGGCATGTGTGAAAGTATAGTTCCGAAAATTTTCCCTACGAGTGCTAATGTCTGTTACTGATCATTCAGTCACTGTATCGGTAAAACAGAGGACCAGAAAAAGCGTATTGCCGGTAAGTTAGGCTTCATACGCAAACGTGACGTCACTATACGGCTGACGTGATGCTGCGTCGGTGTGCTCGAGGGAGAGTGTGTGGTACACACTACCGCTCCGGCAGCGTGTACGTGTGCCTAGGCGGATCGCAAGGCTTCGGTAATGGTCTAACCATTTCTATATAATGCACATTTGGAACTCCTACGTAGTCACAATCGATAGATAAAAGATCAATCTAGTGCGGATGGTGTCTAAAATGGCCCACTTTTCCGATTTCGAGGCGTAATTTTCATTATTCGGCAACAAGATGTCTGTCAGGGGGCTCCGCAAGCAGGCTTGGCGAGCCGCGCGGCGCCTTCGCACACAAACACGCTCGGGCTGTGTACGTGTGCCTAGGCGGATCGCAAGGCTTCAGTAATGGACTAACCATTGCTCGACAATGCACATTTGGAACTCCTATGTAGTCACAATCGATAGATAAAAGATCAATCTAGTGCGGATGGTGTCTAAAATGGCCCACTTTTCCGATTTCGAGGCGTAATTTGCATTATTCGGCAGCAAGATGTCTGTTCGGGAGGCTCTGTAAGCTGTCCTGCTTGCAGAGTCTCCCGTACAGACATCTTGCTGCCGAATAATGCAAATTACGCCTCGAAAACGCAAAAGTGGGCCATTTTAGACACCATCCGCACTAGATTGATCATTTATCTATCGATTGTGACTACGTAGGAGTTCCAAATGTGCATTATAGAGAAATGGTTAGACCATTACCGAAGCCTTGCGATCCGCCTAGGGCCTAGGCACACGTACACGCTGCCGGAGCGTGTTTGTGTGCGAAGGCGCCGCGCGGCTCGTCAAGCCTGCTTGCAGAGCCCCCTGACAGACATCTTGCTGTCGAATAATGGAAATTACGCCTCGAAAACGGAAAAGTGGGCCATTTTAGACACCATCCGCACTAGATTGATCTTTTATCTATCGATTGTGACTACATAGGAGTTCCAAATGTGCATTGTCGAGCAATGGTTAGGCCATTACTGAAGCCTTGCGATCCGCCTAGGCACACGTACACACTGCCCGAGCGTGTTTGTGTGCGAAGGCGCCGCGCGGCTCGCCAAGCCTGCCTGCGGAGCCCCCTGACAGACATCTTGCTGCCGAATAATGAAAATTCCGCCTCGAAATCGGAAAAGTGGGCCATTTTAGACACCATCCGCACTACATTGATCTTTTATCTATCGATTGTGACTACGTAGGAGTTCCAAATGTGCATTATAGAGAAATGGTTAGACCATTACCGAAGCCTTGCGATCCGCCTAGGGCCTAGTCACACGCACGCGCTGCCGGAGCGTGTTTGTGTGCGGAGGCGCATTTACTGATGCAGTGACTGCTGTCACCGCCGAGATGGTATCCCTTTGGCGCTGCTGTACTTCTCGACATTCAACTGTAGAAATTTTACCCAGCTCCTCTACTGGACGGAGCTCAAACTAATTTCGAGGTCATATCTGGATCGGGTCCCGCTACATGCTGCCGAATAATGAAAATTATACCTAAAAAACGCAAAAACAGGCCATATGAGACACCATCCGGACTAGATTGATCTTTTATCTAGCGATTGTGACTACGTAGGGGTCCCAAATGTGCATTAGCGAGACGCGATTAGGCCAATGCCGGACCCTTGCTATCCTCGTGTACGTATACAGTATCTAGCGGTGTGTGAGTGTGCCACCACACTCTCGCTCGAGTTGGATCGGCCCCCTTAATCAGTGGAGCAGGTAGTTCACACGGACAGAGTAGAGGTACGCTGGTTTGTGTAGCGCGCGTGCAATCGAACAGGCACTCACACGGGCAGAGTAGAGATACGTTCGTGTGTAGCGCGTGCGCAGTAGAAGCAACGTGGAGCGAGGACGGTGCGTCAGAGTGGGGGGTCCCGCCGGCCGAGCCGATGGAGAGGTAGCGTCCTCGCGTCCACGATTCTGGCATCACTGTTTCCGGCATCACTGCAGTCAGAAGCATCTGAGACGCGATCCGCGTGCCTTCTCAGGCTTTGCAAACCACCCTCGCGCGCGCGCGTCGATTTTCTGCTCGAGTTCTGTTTGAGTTCGTGTCCCGTTCGAGTTTGTGTTCTGTTCGAGTTCGTGTGGTTCTGTTCGGTAGTGACACCATTATGGATCGCCCTCGCATCAAAAACCCCTAAGTATACATATGTAATATGGATTGTTCTCAACAATCGCGAAACCAATGAATAAATAGTCTTATGGAGGATCTATTTTTTTATACACTATAATTGTTTTGGATTTGGTCTAACTCCGCGTGAAGACTGAAAGACACCACTTTCGCACCAATTTTTGACGATATTTTTGAATTTATCTCAAAAAATGAGCGTCCAGCGGAAAATCGAACTATACCACGCGATAGAGCAGACTTTTATCTTGAGAAACCACCCTATCAAGTTTGGAACGTCGACGTTTTTTTCGAACCACAAAGCAAAATATCTTCGTCCAACATGAGTTGCGGCCAGTGGCGCTCTAGACGGTGTACGGCGCAGCGACGGGATACGGAGCGGCGAACGACCATTCTAGTAGTGAGCGCCACTGGCCGCAACTCATGTCGAGCGAAAATATTTTGCTTTCTGGTTCGAAAAAAACGTCGACGTTCGAAACTTGAAAGGGTGGTTGCTCAAGATAAAAGTCTGCTCTATCGCGTCGTATAGTTTGATTTTCCGCTGAACGCTTATTTTTTGAGATAAATTCAAAAATATCGTCAAAAATTGGTGCGAAAGTGGTGTCTTTCCGTCTTCAATGATCGTTTAAACATGTTTAAACAATTATAATGCATTAATATTATATATCACTGTATTCGGGAAAGTCCAAGGAATCTGTTGCTGTAAAGATCAATTCAATATCTTTTATATAATAACATCACAATATTTGTTCAAAGTTGAAAAATATGTCCTTTTTTTAAACTCCATTTTCTCAAAAACTGTACGTATGGGAGAAAAATTAAAAACAGATTCGGAATCAGCGCGAAAAACTCTATAAGAATCGCATAGTGGGAATCGAAATACAAAAATAAAGTTGAAATTTGTTGGACAGTATTATTTGAAGTTGTCTAAGAAATTGTAATATCAGACGTATACATATAACAAAAAGTGTGGAAGAGATCTGTTATGGTTTCCCGCCTTGTAAATTTTCTTGTGTGATATTCGCTAACTAAGAGCCTGCTCAGACACGGCGGAAACCGCGCGTTTTCGACTGCGCGATTTTTGTTTTTGATTGTTCGATCGCGGGGATGCGTGTGAACGAATGCATAAACGCTAATGTAATAAGATCCACGCGGTTCAAATCGCGCGGTTTCCGCCGTGTCTGAACAGGCTCTAATACTTCGAAAGTCGTTATTCCATGGCCTCCACGGAAAATATTTCGATTGGTAGTGTAGCAGATTTTATTATGTCCGTTGCGTGAATTAATATTTTTTTTTTTTACGGAAGACCGTGGCCCAGCTGCAAGCCAAGGTGGAGGAAGTATAACATCCTTATGAGTATTTTTTTTAATCATTTTAAATATGTGTTGTTTATTAATTTTTCAGGGGAATAGAGGGAACAGTGGCCCCCCTACGATACGCCGGAGAGCGGCCGCAGTGCCTTCCTCTGCGGTCCGCAGAGGAGGTAACGGCGTTCGGTCCTGAAAGTGCCGAATACAACAACGTCGTAAGTACATATAACGCATTACACCGATAATATAAGTAAGTGTATCAAATTTATGAATATGCAAACTGATGTTTATTTTTTTTCAGATTGCAGTTAAGGCATATTTCAACGATGCCCTTTCGGCGGAAATTATAAACGGGTATACGTTGGCGGGAACCAGGGGGTACGCAGGATTGAACAAGACGAAAATCCTGGAGGCCATGTATGGTGAGCATTGTGTAGATTTTTTATTTAATTTTATTTCATTACTAATTCATTGTTTAGTAATATTTATCTCGATTTAAACGAATGTTACAGCTGCTACCCGGCATTCGAGATCGTTTGACAGGCCGGACAAGAAAAGCCTCCCCCGACGTTATCGCCGTCGCGCCGCCGCAGAACACAATCTGTGGGACGTCGCCCCCCCCCCCCCTCTCCACCATGGAACGGTGATGCTAAGGAAGTGCGCCGTAAGTATATTATAGTGAAATTATATAATAAAAGTGAGTATAGTCTAAGTCTAAACAATCAATATGCAAACTAATGTTTATTTTTTTTAGGTTGGGCACTTCGTTCAGTGCTCTTGCATTGATATGGTGGAATAGGCCTACAGGGGATACCACTGGAAAAAAACGCAATCGGTTTCTCGAAGGAGGAGAAGGAGTAAGCTCTACGGCAACCGGGGAAGAGGAAGGACTCTAATTTCTGGTGTGGTGGTAAGTACAGGGTGGCGCAAAATGATCTTTATGGTTTGAATTCCTTCCAACTTTTTTATTTGATCATTCTTTCAATTTTTTGTTTCGGAATGTTGTAAACAAGACTTCTAGAATTTAATATGGGAAGCTACACAACACAGAACAACGAACAAAAATCATCGAATTTTATTTTGAAACGTCGAAACAATTGACCATTGGTTTTCAAAATAAAATTCGATAATTTTTGTTCGTTGTTCTGTGTTGTGTGTCTTTCCATATTAAATTCTAGAAGTCTTGTTTACAACATTCTGAAACAAAAAATAAAAATAAATTTTTAAAAAATACCACGTTTTTAAAACGGACTAAAAAGTGTGAAATAATTTTTCCTAGCCCCATACAGGTTCCTAACCCCATACAGATTGTGAATTTTGAATAGCTATGAAAATACTTGTAAGATTTAAAACGAAAAACGTGGGGCGCAAGATAATAGTAAGGACTGTAGAGAGTAGCACTATTCATGCATCAATTAATTATCTATGGCATGCGCCCCACGTTTTTCGTTTTAAATCTTACAAGTATTTTCATAGCTATTCAAAATTCACAATCTGTATGGGGTTAGGAACCTGTATGGGGCTAGGAAAAATTATTTCACACTTTTTAGTCCGTTTTAAAAACGTGGTATTTTTTAAAAATTTATTTTGATTTAAATAATTTTTTTATCCGTTGAAAATTTCCAACTTCTTTGTTAACCCGCCAGTCTTGTCGATATCGCCGATATCGTATTTACTGAGGCTCGGGTTCGAATCCCGGTCCAGTAACTACGATTTTTCTAATTACTATCTCGTAAACGCACAGTTTTTAAAAAAAAATTTTCTGAATATTCCATTGTCATCCAGCTTTGAGCTATGTTTAAAATTTCAAGTCTCTAGCGCATCGGGAACTTAGTTTAAAATCAATTGCAAGATTTGTACCGAACAAACAGACAAACAAGAAAGCGAGCTAATAAAAACGTGGTAAAAATCGGAAGAATGTTGAAATAAAAAAGTTCTAAAGAATTCAAACCATAAAGATCATTTTGCGCCACCCTGTATATTATTATGTACATTATCACGCGGTGGAGGAGCCACCCGTTCGGGCGTTAGTATATCCCGCGGTTGATTTTCCAGGTCTCAGACTGAGAGGTGGAAAACAATCTGTTCCAGGTGTTTTACAGACAAGGCAGCCGGGCTGGGTTCGGCCGTGCTGGACCCAGTCCTCCCGTGATAATCTGTGTTTTCACAGGCCTCGTTACGTACGCTAATCTAAACGGTTCTTTCTCCGGGCGCCAGACATCGAGAGATGTCACACAAAATCACGCTAACGAATGAAGCCGGTGAACTCACGATTGCGAAAGGTAGAATAGCTCAGAATGGTCGCAGGGTTCTACGCAGGATCGGACAGGACGTTCCCCACGGCGGGAATGGACCTCATAAATAATCTCAACTCAGTTTTGCCAAGAAAATATAATTGAATACCAGTGTGACTCGACTAATAGAACTGTACACGCTGTCGGGTGCAGGCCCGGCAGCGGAGAAGGTGAACAAAGAATATTAACAGAGTATAAACGGCAGATTAACGGCAGATAACAGTAACAGTATAAATCGACGGAGAACTACGTGTTCGGCGGAAGGCCGACACGTGCGCGGATTCGCTGTATCTCAAAATGGCCGCGTCGGAGTCGGTAGCTCGCCGGGTGATCGGGCGCCATCACAGCGATAAAACAAAATACCGATTTCCGATCTAATACGCGCTTCTCGGAACAATGAGAATAACCCGCGCCAGCAGCCGTCCGAGATTTAGGCCGGCGCGGGGTCACGATGACTTTGACTAAATAATGTTACTTGACTGTGCGCGGCAGCTTCCAATACGACACGCGAACACGTGGTTATTTTTCGGAACTCGCGCTGGTCGCTCTCACTGAGGAACTCGCCAAAAGGAACGCAAACAGGCAGCCGTATAACGGCTTACACGAAACACGCGGTCGTCCTCAAGACGGACCGCGAGCAACCGAGAATAATTCACTAAATCGCTGCTCGAGCCACAAACGAAAGATCACGAATCAATACGATATAATATCGAAGCAGAAAACCTGGTTAGCACTTACCACCGGCAACGCTGAAACTTGGTAGTTAAGCTACGGCAGCGTACAAAGGATCTTACTCATTACGACGCACACGCGTTTACAGAGTTCGTGAGTAACGCGACTATTTCGCACGCGAGCCTACGCAGCAGTGCCCAGGATTTTCGGTGGCTCGAGGATGCGGAAGTGAGGCGTCCCCCACTCTTTCGGTCTTATGCCTGCCAATTACTATCGCTCGCGTTGTCGCTAATAGTTAGGGCCGGCTCTCGACAGGAGGGCCCCGGACCTTTCCGATTTCCCGGTTTCCTTAACGATGGCCCCTCGGCCACCGGGAATGTCGTGAGACATTCCAGGACTGTTCGAGCAGCTCCTGCATGGAACCATTCATGTTGCAGGGCAAGGCGTCGACGGGACGAATCTTCGATATCAGTTTTGGTTCCCAAATCCCACGTCGGCGCCTCCAGGTTGATTAACCTGAGCTCGAGGTCCTTTTGTTCTCCTCTGCAGAGGTATTGATGGTCCGGCGTTACGAGGCAGGCTTTGCGGCGACAGCATTGGTCTTTCCTTCTTTTGGCAGCGAGTAAGTAGCCGGGCTCCCTGAGCCCGCGCTACGGTCCTGTAATATTTCGCCATGCCAATGGGCACGACGTTCCAAGATTCTTACAGTCATAGATCTTATAATACGAGACGTCCCAGCGAGAGCGCTTACTGCTGTTCTATTCGTAATTATTCTACTAAAGGGTGGTCCGGTCCTTCCGATTTTAACCTTAGGGTTTACTTTCTATATTACAAAGGGACGTGGTTAATTTGCCACGTCACAACATGTATGAATATATTGTATATACTAATGATTTTCCTTGTATTTTGTAGATATCCTGTGTCACCGGCTACGAGAACAAAACAATGAAATTGTAAGCTGGATTTAAGTTTAATAATAAATTTTAAGATTTAAGTCAAATAATAAAGAGAATTAATAAAGTAAACTAATAAATACAACGTTCATTGTTCCCCCATTTTGCATTATCCCTTTTACCAACCACCTGCGACGACGTAAAATTAAGAATTAGATTTCATTCAGATTTTATAGAAATATAAATTTTTATTCAGATTTTATAGAAATATAAATTTTCATCCAGATTTTATACAAACATAAATTTTCGTTTCCCTTTTACAAAGAGGATTTTTTTTCAAAAACATGCAATCAATGCAACTGTAAAGAAAATGGTACGGCAAGGGATTAAGAGGGAAGGAAATTAACATTCAATTTTTGTTTTTGACTGTTCGACCGCGCGGAAGCGCGGTTCAAATCGCGCGGTTTTTGCCGTGTTTGAACTGGCTCTAACGGCATTCGCCGCATCAGTGCGACCGTGCTGCCCTCTTAAAACGGCTCGAAATCGGCCCAAATCCAGCCAAAATTCAGCCAAAAATCGGCCGAGGGCCAGTTCGGCCAAAATTCGGCCGAGGGCTGGTTCGGCCAAAATTCGGCCGTGGTCCAAGTTACGAGCCCTCCCGCGCGGATCGTCCCTGGTCAGAAACAGGGATTTTTGCTTACGTGGTCATTACAACAACTTTAGCAAAAGAGAACAAGCAAATTAAAGCATTACAACGAACAAACAGAAGACTGCTTTAAAAAGTTGAAGATTTAAATGAATTATTGAATGAATTACGCAGGAGAAGCGCGAATGTATCACTAAAAGAACTTTAGCTAAAAAGAACAAGCAAATTAAAACATTACAGCAAACAAACAGAAGATTTAGATCTTTAACTTTTTTAAGCAGTCTTTTCTTATAGGATAAGATTTAAAGTAACAAGAACTATTTCATTTTGTAACCAATAATTAAGAATAAGTATTTATTGTATTACATATATGTATTATCCATAAATAAATATTATTAATATTATTATTATTGTTATATATTATATGTATTACATCAAATATATTATATGTATTGGTGGATGGAGCAACATTGAATGTGAGATTTCAAATTTGCACATTTGGATTTTATGGGAGAATAATAAAAGCTAATCTTCTTAAGGACATCTCACATTCAACATTGCTCCAGCCACCAATTCATATATTGTTCGTACTATACTTTTTTAAAAATAAAGTAAGTTGTGAGGAAATAAATACAGATTTCATATTATCAAAATTTAACTTTTTCCAAATTATAATCGACAAAATGAGTTTGCCATATTTAAAGTAATAAGAGTAAAGTAAAAATGAACGAGTAATAAAATAAAATGCATGTATATATGTATATTACAGTTACAGTTTCCATAAATATGTATATATTTATAATTTATACAGAATGAGATGCGATGACGATTCCCCTTTCCCCTCTTCCACTTCAGCTTCGCGGTACTGCGATTTCTCAACATCCCAGACAACCAGGCTGCAGCGGGCAGCAATGTCGCGTTTTGGATGTCTGCTGCCGCGATGCTGCACGGCACCGGTCCTAGATTCTGCCTCGCCGTAAGAGGGCAACACAGTCGCACTAATGTAGGTTGGAGTCCCCAGATGTGTGGGAGACTTCTAGCTATCGGCGCCTACTCGCCGCCTCGGCCCAGTGCCGAGGTTATGTCCGACTATCTCGCGGGACGAAGGAAAAGGTAGCCAGGAAAACTCACTGCTTACGGACAACCGTCCAGCTCGGGTGTTGAAGCTCAAGAAGGAAGAGCGGGAGCTCGGCGTTGCCAACGGCTTCCGCCGATCCCCACTCTCGTAACATGGGAGTGGGGGAACAGAGCCCCTACACTAATGTTCCGACTGCCGTACAGACTTTGTACTAGGGGCTAGGGGGCTCTCGCCGTTGCAGTGCGGTGATACAGAGCTGGTCGGGCTGATGTGGATCTTCCACATTAAGATGTCGGTAAAGTAAATGTCCATTGTACAAATGTGTAGCAGCAGCATGCAGCAGCAGCATGCAGCAGCAGCAGCGCTCTTCTTTTTTACCGACAAAATTAATATTTATTTAAATTACATACTACACATACTATATATTAGGTCGTTTGGAAAGTAATTTCGTTTTTCGTGTAGGGATGGCAATGCTTCCGTTTGTCATTACTAGACTGCGGATATTTCTGCAAAATAAAACCGAATACATCGACTGCAAGAAATAGAAACCAAATTGAATGATATTTCTTCAGTAGAGGAGAAAACGAAATGATTTTCCGAACGACCTAATACATTAACATATTACAATAGGAGAGCTGCACAAAGCCTAAATAAAATCGATCTTAGCATTTTTATACAAAGAAACATTTATCAGTTACTTTTAAGGCTCGGTAGGTTTAGAGTGTTGAAACGTCTTCATGCAAAAAAAAGTGTCGTAGGAGGGAAAAGAAACTTTATACTTTTCGGCTCGAGCGTTTCGGGCTACCCGAGTGCTGCGGGCTGCCCAGGGGTTTCGGGCTGCCCTGGGCTGCCCACTGCCCGGGAGTGACTCGATCTTATCGCGTTCGCACGAACTTGTCCGCTTTTGTCCGAACGCGCTCGACAAAGTCGAGCCACTCGGGCCACCCGATGCACAGTGGAGTATTTGGCTTGAAAAAGTGGAATAAACTAGTTTAACGTTATTTATATGCTCAAGGTTATAATATTATACACTCCTCAAAAAAATTAAGGGATCACTCGTGCGAACCCGAAAAGTTGCTACTACTTTACATACTCATAACTCCGGCCAAAATTGCTGTATCGATATCGTTAAACAATGGTTTGAAAGCCTGAAACCTCTAGTTTCAGATTCTCTGCTTCAAATTTTTGATATATTGTTTTTTTACAAAGTTATAGCGAGATGAAGACAACATTGACGGTTAACAAAAATTTTGTGCAACTTTGTAACATCACACGGGGTTAAACAAATTTTTTTGATAAATCGCGTTAACATTATTTGAAAGGGCTATCTTTCCTGTGTAAAATGAGTGGTTGTTGAATAGTGTGACGTGGCATATCCTGCCAACGTCAATCCGTACCCTAACGGAAGACCGGGTCACATTTTGGCAAAGCCGTAGCAAGCGCGGTCGAAACAATCGCTCTACCTGGGACGTCCGAGGCCGTAAAAGAACGAAATTACCGCGTTCAAATGTCGCGCCGCTGGGCGCGACATGGAGTTTCAGCTACCACGATAACGAGAAGAACCAGAGTCTGTCTCCGGCCACTGATTGGCCAAGATCCCGAGGCGAAGACGCCCGGAACACCTATCGCAGCAGGCCGCCAGTGAGGAAGACGGCCAGGATTGGTCAGGGCCCAAGTCCAGCAATCCGGAGAAGCCGACGAGGTTAACGGAACGAAAGCACGACCATCGGCTCACCCCGTCGACGTATCGCCCGGAGAATGTCATGAGAGCAACTCCGGACGACTAAAGTCCACTCCTGCCCGACGACGTCACGATATCGGACGAGCCCCGGTAAATTCAAGAATTACCGAGGGCCCGGGTCCGAATGTCATCGCTCCGTCCCTGCGGCCAGGAGCCACGCGATAGGTCCGAGCGTCGCCTCAGCGGAGATAGTCGCGGGAGAGGGGGACGCCTCGCTTCCGCGTTCACGAGCCGGCTCGAACTGGGTCACTAGGCCATCTTAATTGAAAGTTACCGCACGTGCGACTATAACCGCGAGTCTAATTACCGAGTCTTTGCATCGGCTGCCATCCCGTGCGACAAGTGGTGAGTACCGGTCAGGCTATCGGGAATTCATTAGAATATTGTGACCAGTTCGTGTTGGTTCGGGGGCGAATTATCGGGAGTAGAATCTCCGACTTTGCGACTTTGCGAGAACACGTGCCGCCGGCGATTCCGTTGACCGAGAGTAGCTCTCTCGAGAGGTCCGCCCGGCCGTGGGCCGTTCGGGCGACGGTAGCCCAAGCAAGGGATCCGGGACGAACGGAAAAATAACGAAAATTGGCTTCCCTCGAGACGTTCCACGGGGAACAGTGTCACGCGGTCAGTTCTGTTCGGCCGCCATTACATCTCGCGCGTGTACCGGCGAAATTCATTGGCCCGCGTATTACATCTGAGCTCGGCAGAAATCGTGCCTCCTTGGCTTGTATCTCACGCGAAGTCCTGTGACTGCCGAACTCGACGCGAACGACGAGGCTACGCGCGTTCGGTAGAACATCCGCCGAAAGTCATCGCCTACGCGCTGGCAAATACGTTGACTGCCGCCGGTGTCCACCGGGGGCTTGTGTAACGCGACGTCGACAATAAACGTCTGATATTTGCCCTGTAAACTTTGAGTCGTTATTCTTCCTCTAAGAAACGTTCCCGTCGCGGGGAATGCTCCGTCCTTTTCCTCACGCGGAACCCTGGCCGTTCACGTGGCCATCTCCGGCCGTGTAGATCCTCGCCGATTCGGAATATAATCGAGAAGTGTACCGCGAGCTATCCAGAACTCTGGCACGACCTCGTGCCTGGCGCCCGATTTCGCGTAAACTCGAATTCTCTTAAATTCTGATCCGAATCGACGAGAGATCTTTTGTCCCGGGAGGACCACGTCCCGCGCGACCGAGACGTGGCCCGGTCGTGTGGCCATAATTTCCCGAGTGCGGCTGCCCTTCGTTCCGGCGAACGGCAGGCGACGTGACAATAGTGTGCGATTTTTTTTATTCGAGTTATTCAACATTGAAGTAAATGTTGGCCTTTTAACTTTAACTGGCTACAGAAAGTGCAAAAATTATCGTAGAATCTTGTGGAAAAAAGCAATAGAAAGAGCGTTTCTTTCTCTGCAAGGTACTTCTTTCGTTTTTTCAATTTCGTTAACATTTCGATATACCAGGTGTTTCTGAAAATATGCTTAAAATATGCATAATTTCCATTTTTCCTTCAACTCGCTATATCTCGGCGAGAAATGATCGCAATACCATGACCCGATAGTCAGATTGAAGCAGAGATTCTGCCGATTCGATTGAGTATCCCATGAACCCGCTGCAACCATGTTTTCCCTGTGGCAGCCGTGTTTGAAGTTAGTGATTCGCAGAAAGCGAGGCTAATAGCGCGAGTTTGTCATGTTGTCACACGGCTGAAGCGTGCGTTTGGTATTCGTATCCCCACCCAGCGACGCACGACAACGTCAGACGAAAACTAGCGAAAAACAACTGTCTTCGGAGTCCGGCAGGCGCTGTAGGTGCAGCGCTAATTTCTGCGAATCACTAACTTCAAACACGGCTGCCACAGGGAAAACATGGTTGCAGCGGGTTCATGGGGTACTCAATCGAATCGGCAGAAACTCTGCTTCAATCTGACTATCGGGTCATGGTATTGCGATCATTTCTCGCCGAGATATAGCGAGTTGAAGGAAAAATGGAAATTATGCATATTTTAAGCATATTTTCAGAAACACCTGGTATATCGAAATGTTAACGAAATTGAAAAAACGAAAGAAGTACCTTGCAGAGAAAGAAACGCTCTTTCTATTGCTTTTTTCCACAAGATTCTACGATAATTTTTGCACCTTCTGTAGCCAGTTAAAGTTAAAAGGCCAACATTTACTTCAATGTTGAATGACTCGAATAAAAAAAAATCGCACGTGTAAAACCGCAGTAGTAGGTATTTAGCGGTGCGTGATTTTGGTGTGTAAGAGAAGAGTGGAAAAAGTGTGAGGGGTGAAAGCTGCTGTGAGGGGTTAGTGGGGTGTAAGGATAGAAGGGAGAGAAAGGGATAAGGGTGAGGGAGTGAGAGAAAGAGAAGTAGGGAAGGGATAAGTGAGTGGGTAGTATAGGTTAGGTTTGCGGGGCAGCAGACAGGTGGGCGCGGGATAAGAGAGTAGGAGGAAGGTGGCGCGATCTTGAGGGAGAAAGGTAGACTAAGAGACAGGTAGGCTGAGAAGCGGGAACCGTTGAAAAGGGATAAGAGTGTTAAAGGTAGAAGTGTAGGGAAAATGGACGAGAGAAAGGAGGTTGTTAAGGGGATGAAGAGGGAGGATGGGAAGGAAGGGAAGGGAAGAGTGGGGGTGATTATGAAAGATAGTAATTTAGAGCGGTGGTTCAGCTCAGAAAGCGTGGACAGCGTGGGGAGGAAAAGGGGAATAGGGGACGTAGTGGGAGGGGAGGAGGATGTAAATATAATCTTTAAAAGAAGTGATACCACGATAAGGTCCCCGCAAAGTGATAAAAGGGGTGAGGGAGGGGAGTATAAGGAAATGGAGGAAATGTTCAGAGGGTTATTGGGAGAGGTGAGGAGGATGAGGGAAGAGATGAGAGGGGCGAGGGAGGAGGGGAAATTATTAATAGAGGAATGGAGTAGGGAAAGGGAAAGGTGGAGGGAGGAGAGGAGGGAGGAAGAGTTAAATAGGGAAAGGGTGAAGAATTGGTTAGAAAGCTTAGAGAGAAGGGTAATAAAAGTAGAGGGAAGAATAGAGGAGTTGGGGAGGGGGTCGGGGGAAGGGAGTAGTAGGGAAAAAACAGATAAGAGAATAGAGAATTTGGAGGGAAAAATGGGAAAAGTGGAGGGTTGGATAGGAAAAATGGAAAGGGAGGAAGTGAGGGAGGAGGATGGGTTAAAGGGAGAGCGGCTCTTGGATGAGAATAGAAAAAGATTAAGGTTGTTAGAAATTAGGCAAGACAAGAGGGATAGAGAGGAGAAGAAGAATAATATTGTTATAAGGAGGATAAAAGTGGAGGGTAATGACTTAAAAGCAGAAGATAGGAGACTGTGGGAAAAGATGGATTTGAAAGATGAGGGAATTAATGAGATTAAGAAGATAGGGAAAGTGGGTAAAGACGGAAGGGGAATGGTTCTGGTGAAATTGGCGGGTAGGGAAGTTAAAAGAAGGGTAATGGAGGAGAAGAAAAAGCTTAGGGGGCAGGTAGAAAGGGTAGATGATGACCTAACAGAAGAGGAGAGGAGGGCAAGGTGGAAGATTGAAAGGGAAGCTGAGAAAGAAAGGAGGGAGGGAAAGAGTGTTCAGATAGGGTATATGAAGTTGTGGGTAAATGGGAAGGTAAAAAGATGGGATGAGATTGAGGAAAAATGGATAGAGGGGCAGGGAAACGAATAGGGAAGGAATCAGGGGGGAGTGGGGAGAGGAAGAAGAGGGAAGGGTACAGGATTAGTTTCTGGAACGTGGCAGGGTTGTTAAACAAGGATGAGGAATTTTGGAAAGGGATTGAAAATTGGGAAGTGATAGTTTTGTGGGAGACGTGGCTGGAGGAGAGGGGGTGGGAGAAGATAAGGAATAAACTACCAAAAGGGTATACGTGGGAGGCGCAATGGGCGAAGAGGGAAGAAAAGAGGGGAAGGGCAAAAGGGGATATGGTGGTGGGTGTAAGGAAGGAATTAGAAACGGAAGGGAGGGACATAAAAGAAAGGGAGGGGATGATGTCGTTGAAGGTGAAGATTGAGGGGGATTGGTGGAGGGTGGTCGGGGTATATGTGAATGGGGATTTAGACAGGAAACTGGATGAGTTGGGGGAATGGGTAGAAGGTACAGAAAAAGGGGTAAGGGTGATTATAGGGGGGGATTTTAACGCGAGAACGGGAAGGGAAGGGGGAGAGGTGGTAGAAGAGGGAGGGGGGAGGGTCAAGAAATTCAAAGGACGTAAGAGTTAATGGTGAGGGGAGGAAGTTATGCAAGTACATAGGAGAAAGGGAATGGGGAATTTTGAATGGAAATATAAAGGGGGATGAGGATGGGGAACTGACATATGTAGGGGCGAGAGGGAGTTCGGTGATTGATTATGTGCTGGGGAACGATGACACAAGGGAAGGTGTAGAAAAAATAGAGATAGGGGATAAAGTGGATTCGGACCATATGCCCATAACGGTATGGGTAAAAGGAGAAATGGGAGGGAAAAAAGGGAGGAAGGGTGGAGGGAAAAGAGGAATGATGGGGAGATGGTCGGAAGAAACAAGGGAGGAATTTAGGGAAAAATTTGTAGGGAGATTAAGTGGAGGGGATGGATCGCAGGAAGGATGGGATGGGCTGAAGGGGAAAATAAAGGAAGTTATAGGGGAGTTGGGGAGAAAAGAAAAAGTAAAGAGGAAGGGATGGTGGGATGAGGAGTGTAGAGTAGGAAAAATGGCAGCGAGGGTGGAGCTAAGGAAGTGGAGAAAGGAAGGAGGGGGCGGATTAGTATTTAGGGAAAAGAAGAGGGACTATCAGAGATTGTGCGAGGAGAAGAAAAAAGAGGAGAGGGAAAGATGGGAAAAAGAAGTAGAGGGGATAAAAACAGAAAGCCAGGTTTGGAAGATTGTAAATAGGGAAAGAAAAAGGGGTACGAGAGTAGACGAAGGAATAAGGATGGCAGAGTGGGAGCAATATTTTAGGGAGCTGCTGGGAGGGATAGAAGGGAGGGTGAGAAGGTTAGGAAAAAGTGGAAGGGAGGGAGACGAAGAGAAAGATTTAGAACCAGGGGAAATTTTGAGGGTGATAAAAGGGCTGAAGGACGGGAAAGCGGCGGGGAGTGACGGGATAACGAACGAGGTATGGAAGCATGGGGGAACCGAAGTGCAGGAGGGGTTATGGAGGAGTTGCAATAAGGTGTGGAGGGGAGGGGGGTGGCCAGAGGACTGGTCAGAGGGGGTAGTGGTCCCAATTGCAAAAAAAGGGGATAGTAAAAGGGTGGGGAGTTATAGAGGGGTAACGCTGACGCAGACAGCATATAAGATATATGCGGCAGTATTAGCAGAGAGGGTGAGGGAGGAGGTGGAGAGAAAGGGGCTGTTGCCGGCAAGCCAAGCAGGATTTAGAAAGGGCCTAGGGTGTATTGACAACATTTATGTATTAAATTATTTAATAAACAGGCAGGTGAGGAGGAAAGAAAGGAGGTTAGTAATCATGTTTGTAGATCTGAAGGCGGCTTTTGATTCGGTAGACAGGGAGATATTGGTAGAAGCGATGAGGAAAAGGGGAGTGAGGGAAGGGTTAGTGAAGAGGTGTGAGGAGGTTTTAAGGGAAACAAAAAGTAAAGTAAGAGTGGGGGAAGAAGAAGGGGAAAGTTTCTGGACGGAGAGAGGGGTTAGGCAGGGCTGCCCACTAAGCCCGTTGCTATTTACTTTACTGCTGGCGGATATAGATGAGGTGCTCGAGAGGGGAGGCTGGGGAGGGGTCAAAGTGGGGGGAAGAAAGTTATATACGCTAGCTTATGCGGACGATATAGCCATGTTAGCAGAGGATGAGGATGGGATGAGGGGAATGATAGGGGTACTGGAAAGATATTTAGAGGGGGAAAAGCTACAGCTTAACACGGACAAATCTAAGGTGATGAGGTGTAGAAAGGGAGGGGGGAGATGGAAGAGGGTATCTTGGTGGTGGAAGGGGAAGGTAATGGAGGAAGTAGGGGAGTACAAGTATTTAGGGTACACGATTACGAGGGATGGGGGTCAGAAGGCTCACGTGGAAGAAAGATTAAGGAAGGGGGCGGCGGTTATGGGGCAGGTTTGGGGGATAGGGAAAAGGAGATTTGGAAAAGATTGGGGGAGGAGACTGTGGCTATTCGATAGGTTGATATGGGCGGTAGTAAGCTACGGAGTTGAAATTTGGGGTTGGAAAGAGAGGGAAGGATTAGAGAGGCTTCAGGAAAGATACTTGAAATGGGTGCTAGGAGTAGGTAGATTTACGCCAGGTAACCTAGTTAGAGAAGAATTGCAAAGGGAATTATTGAGGGGGAAGGCAGGTGTAAGGGCGTGGGGGTATGAGAAGAAGTTAGGGGAGGGTAAAGGGGGGGAGCTAGCGCGGGCATGTTGGGAAGAGATAAGGAGGAGGGATAGGAGGGGAGGAATAAGGGACGGGTGGGAAAGGGAGAGAGAGGAATTTATATTGGGGCAAGGGTGGACGATGGAGGAGTGGAGTGAAAGGGGAGAGGGGAGTAATGAAGCAGTAAGTGGAGAGATTGTAAAAAGAGAGGGGAAAAGGCAAAGGAAGGATAGGTGGGAGAGAATAGAAAACTCTAGGTCCAATAAATGGTATGGGAGGATAAAAGGGGGGGTTTGCCGGGCTATCTAAAGAAAGGGTGGGGGGAGAGTAGGTGGCAGAGGGTAGCACGTTTTAGGTTAGGGAATGAGATGTTGGGAGAGAGATATTGGTTGAGTGAGGACAGGAGAAAATGTAGAGTGTGTGGATGGGATAACGAAACGTGGGAGCATGTGTGGGAAGTGTGTATGAGAGTGGATGAAGATAAAGGATGGCAGGAGAGAATGTGGGAAGTGCTAGAGGATGAAGGTGGAGGGGAGGGATGGATGAGGATGATAGATGAATGGAGATTGGGAGTGACTGGTATGAGTGGGTTGAATGTGAGCGACTGGAAAAGGAAGTCCGCGGTTAAGGGGAGGGGGGTCTATAGGGGGTGCGAGGGCGAGACTCGGGGTGAGCAGGGGCTCTGCAAAAGTTAGGAGGTACATGTTTGGATATCTGTGCTTGTCGCTCTCTCTCTCGTGCGTTCCGCGCGTGTATTAGGTTAAGGTTAGATGTAAGTTAGATATAAGGATATAGTAAGTAAGTTTATGTATATGGCGAGTGTGAAGAGAGGTGAAGTTGTAAATTTGTAACCCCAAGGGGATCAAATAAAAATGTATATATATATATATTCAACAATCACTCATTTTACACAGGAAAGATAGCCCTTTCAAATAATGTTAACGCGATTTTTCAAAAAAATTTGTTAAACCCCGTGTGATGTTACAAAGTTGCACAAAATTTTTGTTAACCGTCAATGTTGTCTTCATCTCGCTATAACTTTGTAAAAAAACAATATATCAAAAATTTGAAACAGAGAATCTGAAACTAGTGGTTTCAGGCTTTCAAACCATTGTTTAACGATATCGATACAGCAATTTTGGCCGGAGTTATGATTATCTAAAGTTGTAGCAACTTTTCGTGTTCGCACAAGTGACCCTTAATTTTTTTGAGGAGTGGTCGAGGTTAAAAATTAATTTTGCAATAGCACAATCCTTTCCGAATGAAACCATAAAAAAATGTAGCTCAATCGGATTTCAACGTAAAAATGATTTATACACAGCAAGTAGGTTCCCATAAGTATTATTACAATCAGCATTGTCTATAGTTAAAAGTTATCTTATTCATTACCGATATATTTTCAGACGCAATTACTCTTGAAAATGATCCCAACCGGGATCGAAACGTTGAGCAATTAATTATTGCAAATTTGCTTGTGTTTTACTGATCGAAGCTGCGCTCCGAGAGCATTTTTCAATTTATCAAAATTTACGATCGAGAAACTCAAAGAATTTAAAAATGATTTCATTAGTTTTGGTGACAAAAAATTCGATTTTTTGCAAAATCCTGAAGTGATAGACAAATTTTGAGACCAGATTTGAAATAAGCGTGGAAGAATCTACTGGAAATGATGTACAGCATGTTGCAAAAAAATCTGTTCCGCTCGTGGTATTGTGAAAATCAAAGTTTTATTGAAATTGTGCAGGTTTAACGAATTTGTCAAGGTTAAAAAACGTTCGTACCATAATTTCCTCACTTTTCCCATATTCTGCAAAGTTTGAGCTTTAATTTTAAAAAAAATCATCGTTCTATCTCTTTTCTATCGAAAGTTCTTTGATTTTAGCACAGAATTCATCGGGTTGTCGCGCTGTGGCGACCCGGCAGTGACGATCCCTGTGCAGCGACCCTTGCAGCGACCCAAAAGCTGCAAGGGTCGCTGCAAGGACCGCTTCCAGGATCGCGACGGAGTGCCTAAAAAAAGATTTGTCGGCTCTGACCAGTCCTGGACCGGTTAGAGTTACAGAACTCATCAGTAGTAAAGCTATCCAGCAGGCCCTACCTGAGCCGCGCTGCGATATCGGAAGGCGGTTTAAGACTGTATATATAGAGATCGGTGACGGATCAGGTAGCAGCGAGAAAGGTCTTTGACTATCTGTCCATCTTGTGGCGAGTGTAGGAAATTAACTGCCACGAAAGGTTACAAAATTCATCGATCTATCTCATTTTTATCGAAAGATCTTTCGATAGAAGAAGGGAGCGAGTTATCACGATTCCCGAGATTCAACTCTGCGTTCGCACGAACTAGTCCGCTTTTGTCCGAACGCGCCCGACGAAGTCGAGCCCCTTCGAAGCTTCGAATAGAAATTGTATTTAATTTTCGAATATTAAATACATCCACGAATACTTTCGGCCGGCTCGAGGCTCCAATGAACACGTACCGAGGCCCGAGGGTCGAGCACAAAGACCTGAGCCCAGAACACAATAGTAGTGCAATAAACACCACCGGGCAAACCCTCGGCCATCCAGGTATCTCGGCATGAAACCGCTAACAAGTGAATGCTAAACTTGTTGATGTATGAAATAGTAGTAAATGCCTACACTATGTTTGGTTTTTTGACTTTTGTACTCATAAATCGGCCATTTAGACCACTGTGCGGCGTAGAAAAATTAATTTAATTAATTCAAAATTGTTGTTTTCTGACGAGGCCGACTCGCGCGTGATGTCGCCTTTAACAAAGTGTAATAAATATGAATGTTACGCGTTCCTTCTTATAGATGAAATAAAATTTGACTCGTTTGTCATCTATATTTTAGTTTCAAAATAAATGTAGCCATTAGGGGTGTGCGGGCCGCCCGAATCGTCGAGTCTGTCGGGTCGCAGAAAGTCGGGCGGGCTCGATTCGGCTGCGCGATCTTTCATGACTACACTGCGGATCTTTATGCATTTACATATAGCAAAATTGAGTAGATGAAATTGATAGCTGTTGGAAAATTTTTTAAATTGAAGATGTCAATAAATAATTTCTCCTCTATTAAAATCATTAAGGGAAGAGATGCCATTCAATTTAATTTCTATTTCTTGTAATCGACGCTGACATTTTTTATTTTGCATAAAGACTTCGTCGGGCGCGTTCGGACAAAAGCGGACTAGTTCGTGCGAACGCAGAGTTGAATCTCGGGAATCGCGATAACTCGCTCCCTTCTCCTATCGAAAGATCTTTCGAAAAAAATGAGATAGATCGATGAATTTTGTAACCTTTTGTGGCAGTTAATTTCCTACACTCGCCACAAGATGGACAGATAGTCAAAGACCTTTCTCGCTGCTACATGATCCGTCACCGATCTCTATATATACAGTCTTAAACCGCCTTCCGATATCGCAGCGCGGCTCAGGTAGGGCCTGCTGGATAGCTTTACTACTGATGAGTCCTGTAACTCTAACCGGTCCAGGACTGGTCAGAGCCGACAAATCTTTTTTTAGGCACTCCGTCGCGATCCTGGAAGCGGTCCTTGCAGCGACCCTTGCAGCGACCCTTGCAGCTTTTGGGTCGCTGCAAGGGTCGCTGCAGAGGGATCGTCACTGCTGGGTCGCCACAGCGCGACAACCCGATGAATTCTGTGCTAAAATCAAAGAACTTTCGATAGAAAAGAGATAGAACGATGATTTCTTTTTTAAATTAAAGCTCAAACTTTGCAGAATATGGGAAAAGTGAGGAAATGATGGTACGAACGTTTTTTAACCTTGACAAATTCGTTAAAGCTGCACAATTTCAATAAAACTTTGATTTTCACAATACCACGAGCGGAACAGATTTTTTTGCAACATGCTGTACATCATTTCCCGTAGATTCTTCCACGCTTATTTCAAATCTGGTCTCAAAATTTGTCTAACACTTCAGGATTTTGCAAAAAATGGAATTTTTTGTCACCAAAACTAATGAAATCATTTTTACGTTGAAATCCGATTGAGATACACTTTTTTATGGTTTCATTCGGAAAGGATTGTGCTATTGCAAAATTAATTTTTAACCTCGACCATCAACTGTATGGAGTCGAAAGACTGACTTGTAACCGAACTATTGTTATCCCTTGTTAATATATTGAAAGATCAATCATAAATTGCGGCAGACCGAACGGCACCGCTGGATAATCGCAGGAGCGGCGAACGGTTCCGTAATAGAAAAGATTCACGGCTGTGCGTGGACAATTCTGATCAGAGTCGGCAGGGCACGATATGTGGCCGTGGCAACTCTGCAGTATCCCAGACACACCCGTTATCTGCTGCTTGATCTTACAAGCTGTTCTTGATAACTTGATTTGCAAAAAGGGTTAACTGTTCCTTAGCAATTCCAACACCGGGTTGGTTACTAGACCCGATGGATTTAGTGAACGGTTCGTGCCTCCAGGCACTGGAAAGCGGAGAGGTTTGGGCAGAGATAAATAATTGTTGGTAGACAATATCTGGTAAAATTGAGATATATTCTGTTAATTCGTTGATCTGGATGGGAACAGCTTTCGAGGTGTTACGCAATGTACACCGATTGTCGTACGCGCAATCACCCTGTATTCGTATCACAACAACGATACGCCTTGAACGAAACGCGACGACCACGGACTGTAAACAGAAGCTTCCTTGCCAGGAATGTCCGCAAGAAACGGTCTAGCCTAGACGCGATCGCGGTGCTCATTCACGTGTTCGCGGAATCCGCTTCGTCGACGTTTACCTCGCGCTGCAATTCGTATCGACAATTACTCGTCAATTCCTGATCTGCAAAGGGAAAGGGTTAGACTTCCCTGAACAGCGTAGTCCGCACCGATCGGTACCGCCGTAATGTCACGGGAGCAGCGATCGGCGTCTACCTGTACTGGAATTCACCCTGTTATATGGCGTGGGAAAGGGTTAGACTTCCCTGAACAGCGTAGTCCGCACCGATCGGTACCGCCGTAGTATCACGGGAGCAGCGATCGGCGTCTACCTGTACCGGAATTCACCCTGTTGTATGGCGTGGTTCAGGAGACTAGGCAAGGCACGATACGTGGCCGCGGCGACTCCTTACCACCCACACAACGACGCGCTCTTAGCAGGACCACAGGAATAAACCTCGTTAGAGACCAGGCTAGTGAACTCAGGCAAACGATCAGTCCCGCCGGAAGTTCTCCGGGAAGAGCAATCGGCTCCTGCTCTCTAGGCAACCTCGTAACGTGGTGGTGCAAAAATTACGGATATCTACGCAGGGCACGCTTGCGTGGCCATGGCGATATGCGAATTTCCTGTAGTCCGTTCTGAGCAAGGTTACTGTGTATCTCGTCAATTAACGACACACACGGTAAATCCCACACCCAAGTACCTTGAAGATCACTTAGCGAATTCTTGTAGGAAACGATATCCTACTCCGGATATAACCGTAGGCACGACGCGACGCAGGTAACCGTCTTTCGGCGAACGAGATATTCACGACCGCGAGAACCGACGGAAAGGCACGCGTAGAGCACAACTGAAAAACTACTAAGTTCAATGGAAACACAATGTCCAAACGACGATTTCACTCAATAAAGATTTATTCTATGATAAACCGTACTCCTTCACAATTCGCAATATGAGATCACAGTTTCCCTTGAGCCGGGTCGTGACAATTTTACATAAATCTCGCCTTCTCGGCAGTACGCAATATTCGCTTTAATTTCTAAATAAATCTTCAAATTACATTTATGCATTCAAAATTTAACAATTAATCTAATCATTCGCAACGCGTGATTCTAAACGCCCATTAGCCGGGTCGCGAGCAATACTGAAATAATAAGCCTTACTGGCAATACACAATTTATGAAATTTAAATTCTTAAAGTTTCAACTCCAACACGAGACGCGTGTTGACTCATACGTGCTTATAGGAGCGAGTCCAGACGTAGAGTGATCAATCTGCTGTTCGCATCGATCTCCTTCGATCGCAATCAAGAGGGGATCGATGCGCACGCACTTTATTATCTATATAGATCGCTCCTCTGATCCTTGTCTTATGACAAGGATCACCTGTGACGTCACGTGTTGCCACAGTGACGATATCGGTGGATGCAAAGACTTCGATGTGTAACTAGTACGGTTACAGACTACAGCGGCCACACATACATACTACGTAGCGTGCACCATCGAAGTCAACACATTGAGACTACAGACGTGCGGCTGTGGTAGGACTAGGCAGACCCAACCCAATAGGCCCGATTTCTTTCAGTGCCTTTCCCGGGGCTGTTCTCTATGGAGAGATTTATGACAGGTCATTACTATTGAGCTGGAAGTCGACACTTTCTCGGCCAACACGTGTTGACTGTAATTTTCAAATCACCAACTCCTCAAATCACTCGAGCCACTCTCGGGCCGCCTTATGTGTCACGGATAGACATCGGATCTTTATGCATTTATAGCAAAAGTGAGTAGATGAAATTGATAGTTATTCGAAAATTTTTTAAATTGAAAATGTCAATATATGATTTCTCCTCTATTAAAATGATTAATAGGGAAGAGATGGGTATTTGGCCTGAAAAAATGGAAAAAAGTCGATTTCTAAATTTTTGCGTATGTCATAAAATTTTTGTTGTCCCCGTAGTTAAAGGTCTGAAGAATAAAGCTGCAATATTGTTTTTTCTATTTGTGCTCCCAAGAAGTAGTAAACTTCATCGAAAGGCGCGCTTTGCGTTCTTAAACAGTCTCTAAAACAGCATCCGTTCATTGGCGATTTTCAAGTGTTTTAAGGACAATTGTGTCAATTCTTGTATTACAAAAGTTGTTCAGGAAAATATACAGAGCACTTTTGCACAGATTTCATTTTGTTACCATGTAAATTAGTATAGTTATTAATATTTGAATGTTGCCAATAATTCTCTGTAAGTTCTCTTACGATTACAAAACTTTATCGACGATTTTGTTATATTTCTGTGCGAGTCTGCGTGCTCTTTTTGGTCTCATTACATTCGGTAAAGATTTGTGATTATAAGCCAACAAAGTAGCTTGTTGTGAGAGCTTTCCAAAACACTATAATAAAATATTTTTTTCTTAAATATTTTTCAAGAGTCATGATAGTGAAAATATTCCACTATAGCCACGCTTTTTCATGGGTTCTCGATAATCTGAGGAAAAAATGTTTTCAACAAAAGAGGAACAGTATTCAGACATCTACAAATTTCAATATATGAAAGTTGGAAAAAATTTTGTTTTTACAAAAAATTGAGGCGAATTTGATTTTTTAAATGCTGATATGTATTTTGGATTTCATAATGTTGTAGCTGATCTTAAGACGAATCCAACGATATATAATGTTATAACCTTGAGCATATAAATAACGTTAAACTAGTTTATTCCACGTTTTCAGGCCAAATACTCCACTGTGCATCGGGTGGCCCGAGAGTGGCTCGACTTCGTCGAGCGCGTTCGGATAAAAGCGGACAAGTTCGTGCGAACGCGATGAGATCGAGTCACTCCCGGGCAGTGGGCAGCCCAGGGCAGCCCGAAACCCCTTGGCAGCCCGCAGCACTCGGGTAGCCCGAAACGCTCGAGCCGAAAAGTATAAAGTTTCTTTTCCCTCCTACGACACTTTTTTTTTGCATGAAGACGTTTCAACACTCTAAACCTATCGAGCCTTAAAAGTAACTGATAAATGTTTCTTTGTATAAAAATGCTAAGATCGATTTTATTTAGGCTTTGTGCAGCTCTCCTATTGTAATATGTTAATGTATTAGGTCGTTCGGAAAATCATTTCGTTTTCTCCTCTACTGAAGAAATAACATTCAATTTGGTTTCTATTTCTTGCAGTCGATGTATTCGGTTTTATTTTGCAGAAATATCCGCAGTCTAGTAATGACAAACGGAAGCATTGCCATCCCTACACGAAAAACGAAATTACTTTCCAAACGACCTAATATATAGTATGTGTAGTATGTAATTTAAATAAATATTAATTTTGTCGGTAAAAAAGAAGAGGGCTGCTGCTGCTGCATGCTGCTGCCACAGACGAGATATAGGAATAGACCTGGCACCTTATGGGACTTGGTGTCCATAGGAATCTGTAGTACCGGCACCTTAAAATGCCAATGATTTCAGCGTCCTCTACGCATTGAGAACGGTGAATTCGAGAACTAGAACCAATCCGACTCGGGTTCGACTGGTAAAACTTCTACATCCAGTGCCGGATTAATCCAGCGCGGGGCCCGTAGCAAATGTAGCCAGGAGGCCCTATGGTTTGCACGATAATATAATAAAACCCAATGAATGACCTTTTTTGTAGCAAAAATATCTGCGAACGGTATGTCTACAGCGTCGTCAAGTCTAAAGTACGCAACGTTGTCCGATTACGAGTTTTCAACACATACGAAGATCATCGGAGAGTGCAATCGCGAAGAGGCTCTCTTCTGCCCGCTCGCCGTAAAGAGAGAGAATACGCTAATAAGAAAGAAATCTCCTTACGTTATGCCGAGAACTTGTGTATGTACTAATTGTAAGATAAACGAGAGAATTTTGCATACGCAACAATATTAACCCTTGCGACCCGAAGGGCGTACGGTGTAGGTCCTCACGATCTATCGTATGCGGAAGAACGACGTATGGCGTACGGTGTACGTCCTGATGCAATATGCACATTCCAGTAGTGGACAAAAATTTAAAGGCACTCTAAAGAAGACGATAACTATTTTAATATTGTACTATACGATTTGAACTTTTTTGGGAAGCTAGAGCAATTAGTTTATTACAGGATGCGGAAAGAAATTTTTTCAAAAATTGCAGTTGATCGGAATTGTTGAAAAAATACTAAAAGTCGCATTTTCAACTTTTTTATGTGGGCCTATATCGAAAATTTAAAAAACAAATTTTGTAGATCTGTGTCAATTACATGCACTGTGAAAGTTTCATCGAAATCGGTAGATGCGGGAAAAAACGACAGGCATTGAAAGCAGTGTCATTTAAATACACGTAATGCGAATGGAGTATACAATTTTTTCTTCTTGCTAATAAATGCTCAAAATATGTGATTTATCGGTAACGTTGGGTGTTGACACTGAATGGTAACGGGGCGTTTGCGCACCGATACCGACGGTACCGGGGCGTTAGCGCACCGATACCGACGGACACCAAAATGCATTGGGTGTCCGGTCTATTCCTATATCTCGTCTGTGCTGCTGCTACACATTTGTACAATGGACATTTACTTTACCGACATCTTAATGTGGAAGTTCCACATCAGCCCGACCAGCTCTGTATCACCGCACTGCAACGGCGAGAGCCCCCTAGCCCCTAGTACAAAGTCTGTACGGCAGTCGAAACATTAGTGCGACTGTGTTGCCCTCTTACGGCGAGGCAGAATCTAGGACCGGTGCCGTGCAGCATCGCGGCAGCAGACATCCAAAACGCGACATTGCTGCCCGCTGCAGCCTGGTTGTCTGGGTAGTGGAGTTATTCGTGAGAATTTCTTCGGAAAATATATTTAAATACATTTTCGTCCTTACTCGGTGCTAGAGCGACGAACCGACGAGGGCCTCGGGAGCCTTGTCCAAGTGGTGCAATAAACACCACCGGGCAAACCCTCGGCCATCCAGGTATCTCGGCATGAAACCGCTAACAAGTGAATGCTAAACTTGTTTATTTCATATAATTTCCTCAAGGAAGTGACACGAGCCAGTTTTTTTTTTTTTTTTTTATTGAAGCTCTTTAGACCCTTAAATGGGTCCATTTCACTTTACAATGTGGTATTACAATTTTACGGTTTTACAGATTGATATTACAATGTAATAAGATGAAATTATGATTTAAATAGATAATTTACAATCTTTGAAATACGACTGAATATAACTGCAAGCCTTAATATTAGGTTCCGCTATGAACATTTCGATATTTAGGGGTAAACGGTAGCCCATTTTACCTAAAGATTCCAAAAGTTTGTGCCTTTGGACGTCATATTTTTCGCACTGCCATATGACGTGGTTTAAAGTTTCATCACTTTGATCACAACTACACATACCGTCAGAAATTATGCTTACGCGCGCCAATGAGGCGGCTAAGTGATAATGATCCGACCGCATCCTATTGACCGTACTTGTAAAACACCTCTTAAGTTTTTTATGGGAGAACCAAGGTAAGGAACTGACACGAAAAAAGTTTTGGAAATAATTTTTGCCCTTGAATAGCCCTTGCCTCCTAATTATTTCAGTAGATTTCTCTTTGGCCTGTTTTTTATATATTTCATATAAATCTGTGAACGGAACTTTCGAAAAATTAAGGGAGGTCGAGGAAGTAGCCAACTTGGCTGCCTTGTCCGCGTCCTCATTACCCTGAATACCGGAGTGCGATGGGACCCAAAATAATTTGACGTAGCTGCCATGTTTATTTCTAATAAAAAGGTTATATTTTCTTTTTATTTCAAAAATGTGTGAATTGGTTTTAATGCTAACTATGGGGGATTTTAAAGCAATCAGACAACTAAGAGAATCCGAAAAGATATGGAAACTGTGGTTATCGTGTTCTAATGCAATATCGAAGGCGTCACTTAGAGCTAAACATTCGGCTGTGTAGATAGATGCGAGAGGAGTTATAGAACGCGTAATCGTCAAATCAAGCTCCGGACATAGGCAGGCAGAGCCAACACAATTGGCTCCAGTAATTTTACTGCCATCAGTATATATTGTGTAACAGTTTGTGTTTTCGCATACCTCGTTGAAAATGACCAAAGAGTTATTGGTATCTTTAGTTATAAGACCCAGTGAAGTATCAAAGGGAATGGAAGTTGTACAGGTCGTAAAGTCGTAGCTGTAAACATTTAAGCTATCCTGTGAATCTATCACATCGGTTTCTATAACAGAAATAAGGCAATTGCAAATTATCCTATGATTATTGGAGGCTTTTTTCCTTTTGAATAGAACGTAATAGTCTTTAATGCACTTAAAGGTGAGAGAATTGCGGTGAGCTAGAATCTTAGACAGAAAACAACATCCCAGGTAAACAGCGCGTTCCTTAATCAACGTCAATTTGGACTCCCCGATTAGGATATTGGTCGGAGTGGTCACCCGATAGCCTAGTGCAAGTCTTATTGCACTGTACTGTAATCTCTCCAGTTTTTCGGAAAGTGAGCTACTCGAGGGGAAGAAGATAAAGGATCCATAATCAATAACAGAGCGAATGAAACTTTTGTAAAGCGTAATCAGGGTATCTGGGTCCGATCCCCACCAAGTGCCGCGAAGATATTTAATAATGTTCAGTGCTCTGGAGCATTTATTTATGACAAAGTCAGTATGCCTTTTAAACGAGAGACGATGATCAAAAATGATTCCCAAAAAGCGAGCGGATTCACAAGATTCTATACAACAATCTTGAAATACAATTTTAGCAGGGCCAGGGATAGGTCTTTTGTTATTAAATCGTATAAGCTTAGTTTTATGTGGAGAGAGTGCTAAGCCGAGTTTGTTGAGGTTTTCACTAATTAAGTTGATAGCGTTTACTAATGAATTTTGGGCCCACTTCACAGATTTAAATTTGACATAAACCGCAATGTCATCGGCAAATTGAGAGATATGAATGTTCTTGGGAATACCTACTTCAAGTTTGGAAACGTATAGCAAGTAGAGCAAAGGGCTGAGCACTCCACCCTGCGGGACACCTTTAAAAACCAATCGAGGATCCTTCATAGAGTTACTTGTAAAGATTTCCCTTTCATAGGTTAAGAATTTGATATACCCAAGGAGTTTAGTAGAGCACCCCAAATCTGCCAATCTCTTTAATAAGATGGAAATTACAACATTATCAAAAGCACCCTGTACATCGAGGAAAGCCGTTAGGACTTCCTTCTTTTCGATGAAGGCTTCTTCAATTTTGAGGGTCAAATTAACTAAATTGTCACAACAAGATTTTCCCCCTCTAAAGCCCATTTGACTTGCAGGAATAAGTGAGTTGTGCTCAGCCCACCATTGCAACCTAGCCTTGACCATGGTCTCAAACAACTTGCATAAGCAAGACGTTAAAGAGATGGGACGAAGGCCATTTCCCTCTGCCTTTTTTATGAGATGTACATAGGATTTCTTCCAACTTGGGGGAAAGTTATTTGCAGCATACATTTGATTATAAATATCTAAAAGCAGTAATTTGAATTTGATCGGAAGATTTTTTAGAATTTCATAGTCTATTCCGTCAAGACCAGGAGCCGACTTGAAATTTCTGGAGCCGAGAGCAACATTAAATTCGAGGAATTCAAAAGGGCTATCCATAAACTCATTATCACCACAGGAAGGAAGCCAATCAGGATTTGTTTGGACCCAGGGAGGACTAATCTTATTCAAAACTTCAGCACACTCTGGATTAGACTGAAGGTTCTCAGAAATAGCTGAACCAGTGGCTCGGACCCACTTGTTCTTGAAAATTTTGCATTTATTCCAAACATAACTGGGATTTAAGCGAATATTGATACTTTCAGCAAATTTCTTAAAGCTTTCTCTTTTTTTATTTTTAAATATTTTTTTAGTCTGAGCCACTAGTTTCTTATAGTTGACCAAGTCCTCAAGATTTTTGGTGTGTTCCCATTTTTTAAAAGCTCCTCGACGAAGCCTCTTTGCCCTATCGCAATCACCATCCCACCAACATACAGGATTCGAATGATGCGTTACATTGTTGTGTTTGCGGGTAGGAGTACATTGCGAGACGGTGTTAACAATGATTTCTGTGAAAAATTCATATTTAGTCTGGGGAGACAACAGCTCATAATCGTCCGTAAGAAACTCTGAGAATTTAGATTCTAATACAGTTTCAAATTTGTCCCAATCAGTTCTGATTGACTTTATCTTGAACGACTGTTTTTTGTAGAGGTGTTTTAAAGTATCATAGGTAATTATAAGAGGAAAGTGGTCCGAACCCAGAGTTTCGTCACACACCTCAACGTGTATTTTGTCAGAAATGTCAATAGTTGAGAAAATTAGGTCTAGATTAGATCTGTTGTCTCTGTACAAATCGATGTGCGTGAGAGAACTTTCATTGTGCAAGAAAAGATCAAAGGCTTCCGCAGAATTATTCAATCTAACCCCATTAGTGTCAGTAAATCTACAATTCCAAATTTTGTTATGCGAATTAAAATCACCCATAAAGATACAGTTAGAATTGGGTGCTATGTTTTTGAATATGAGATCCCACTGATCCTGCGTAAGGGATTGACCCGGGGTTCTATAACAGGCTAAGAGATTGAGTGGAGGATTGAGCTGTGTTAATTGAACGCCTAGTAACTCTACGGAGTCATTAGGGGAAAGGAGGTTATTAATTTTACAAAACGCAATGTTTTTTCGAATAATCATAAGTATACCACCTCCTCTAGAATGAGATCTGTCTTGCCTAAAGGTGAGAAAACCTGGAAAGTTCCCAAATTTAGTATCCGGAGATAACCAGGTTTCCACACTGACCAGAATATCGACGTCTTGCAGCATATATTGAATGTCCTCGGTACGATGTCTGACGCTCCTTGTGTTCCAAAAGATAATTTTTAAGGTGCAGGGCTCCGTAATTGACTTTTCTGTCGTAATAGATGAATTGATGAAAAACTAATAGAATTCCTCCACAGAGCTGAGGTCTTCATTTGATGAACAGGGTGTATCAGGACTGGATAAGCGGTTTATAATTCTGTGAATGCGACTCCTCAGTTTCCTGCTGGATAGACGAGAACTGATTTCCGAGAGCATATTAATAAGTGCAGGAATATCCGTGGTAAAACTCCGGGCTAGCGCGTCAATGTCATGCCGCCCAAAGCTTGAGACCAAGAATTCTGTGATACCGTCTATGTTCAATGGTAGACCATGAGTATTTTCCAGGATGAAGTCTTTGGCCGGCAAGAGTAGTGATGAAATATCATTAGCAGAAGAATTTGTAACAGATTGTGTCTTCTGTATTTTACTGGGTTTCTCACGTCTCGTAGATTTTTTAATTGAATCATCTGTGTCTGGAGTGTCCTTGGAGCTTATTGTAGACTGAGTTAGAGCTCTTTTGTTCCGAGAAGGAGGAGGCATTGAGAGATTTGAATCGTGAGTCACCTCTCCCTGTGACACGGTCGAAGGTCCTTTGTTATTGTCATCAGCTTTTTTATAGGCAGGTGTGTTAACGTCTAATTCTGTGAAATTATCTTCGGTCGACGCACGAGCTGCATTATTGCAAAATTTAGCGAGATGACCTTCTTCCTTACACAGGAAGCACGTCAGTTTCTCCATGGATAAATAGATCCAATAAACTGTGTCGTCGTAAGAAAAGGACAAAGACGGTGGAACCTTGTTTATGTCTTCCGGGTTGATAAACAATTGTCTGCGAAAGCTTAGAATGTGGGAATAGCCCGGTTCGTGAATTCCTGCTTTAATAAAGCTGATAGGAGAAACAGGTGAAATGTTAACCTTGGCAAGTTCCTTTAAAATGATCTCGTGCGGTATAATAGGGCACACGTTGGAAAGAATTATCCTTTTAGCTTTTGTGATAAGCGGTCGAATAGTTAACGAGTGTGGTCCAATAATAATCTTGCTATGATCATCCGTTAATTTATCTGCAATCTCTTTACTACTCAGGTATAGACATACCCGGCCTTGTGAGATTCTTGATGCAAATCTTATATTGTTAGGGCCTATTAATCTTCCTATCGCCACCGTGTAGTCATGAATCGTAACTCCATCAACTGAATCAATAATTATCGCTTGTTCCTTAGTGGGAAATGAGATTTTCTGTATTATTTGCGCATATGAAACTGTAGGTGTGTTATTCATTGTTGAATACATGATGAATATAGAGAAAGTAGAAGTCGCGGAAGCTCCTGTAATCAGAGGCTCCGTTCCCTTAGTGAGAGAGAGAGAGAGGAATAACCTCTCTCACAGGGAGGTAAACACTAGGAATCAGAAGACGCACACTGCACAGATACAGACTAATGCGGCCACAGTAACACGTAAACACAAATAGACGGATCACTTGGAAACACGTCTGTCCTCGACGACTGTTCGCACGAGACTCCCCACACGAGCCAGTTCGTGGCATTCTTCCGATTAAGAAAAGTCTAAACCCGATAGAAATCGGACTGTATGTAGTGGAGTTATTCGTGAGAATTTCTTCGAAAAATATATTTATATACTTTTTACCACTTTTGATCGTTTATAACTCCTAAATCAATTAACCAATTTCAATAAAATTTTCAGAGCGCATATAATTTATACGAGCTTACCAAACACATCTTTTAAACTTTCGTTATTGGCCCAGCTAAAGAAGTAGTAAAAATCAATTTTCACTATTTTTTTTCGCAATTCCGACCAAATGCATTTTTTCAACATATTTTTTAGACGTCATTCACTAAACTAATTCTTCTAGCCTTACAGAGAAATTGAAGTCATTTGGTCCATTCTTAAAAAAGTTATTTTGATTTAAAGTGTGTGTGTGATTCTATTTTTATTGTGATTTTAATTGTAATTGCAATTTTAGTTTTTATTATGTTTATTGTGATTTTAATTGCAATTATTATTTTTATCACAGTTTTTATGTAAATTCCGCACGCGTTTTTCTAATAAAGCTATTTATTAATATTAAATTTATTAGAATTATTACCGCATCGAATTTGAGCAATTTCCGATACATGGTTATATCGCACGAAGCATCGATTGAAGCTAGTTCTGATTTATGCCACAGGCTAGTAAAGGTTCTGTTTCATGTTAAAACGGTGTGGTCTCTGTTTCGTGGTAAAAGTGGGCTCTATCCTCGGTATAGGAGCTGTTCCGTGCTAAACGTGAGCGTGCCAAAAAGTGGTGGCAACTCAGACCCGGGCGTGAGCACTCTCATATCCTCTCTGGCGTGAGCGTGCCAAAAAGTGGTGGCAACTCAGACCCGGGCGTGAGCACTCTCATATCCTCTCTGGTATATATGCAGGGTAGTGTCACTCAATGTATTTTTCTGTTAGCACGAAAATCGAGCGCCATCTGCGAATGTGTTACGCACTAAACGGGTCAAACGCGGGAATTTAAAATCGATACTACCCATTCCTTGCTAATTTATAATATTTATTGTAAAATAAAAGAAATAAAAACGGTTTCATGCATTTTACATATAGTATATTGAATATTATGACAATTACAAACAGTATATGTACAACTTTTTACTTATTAATAAATTGAAACCATATTATCAAGCGCGATAACACTGTTTCATTACAAATATTGCAAGTTATACATTATTTACAAACTTTTTCATAATAAGAATATATCAAATGCATATCACAGCAATGAACTGGATCAAAGAAAAGCAAAACAATGTATAACACACATCGCATATCGCAGAACATACGTCGAGATCGTATAACACACACCCACACACATCGTATATCTCGTAACACACATCGGGATCGTATAACACACATCCACACACATCGTATATCTCGTAACACACACCGTATATCACGTTATACAAATCGAGATCGTATAACACACATCCACACACATCGTATATTTATTATTATTATTATTTATTATTATTATAGACGGACCGAGGTCCTTTTACATAAATGTTT
This sequence comes from Lasioglossum calceatum, assembly GCA_963966675.1. Lineage (NCBI taxonomy): Eukaryota > Metazoa > Arthropoda > Insecta > Hymenoptera > Halictidae > Lasioglossum > Lasioglossum calceatum. The sequence goes on along the minus strand of CAXAAD010000212.1, from coordinate 22,381 downwards.
ACAATAGAAAAGGATAAGGGACTATACGCATAATAACAAAGAATAACAAAGAAGGGACGTGCACAGAAAATAATGGTACAAACGATATGGTATTATCCTATAATCCTGCGTAATTGTTTTTTAAAATTGTGCAAAGACTCAGTAAAGAAATCAATACGATTATAGAGAGTACTAGAGTCTGCTATTATGCGATTTATTGGATTAATTAATCCATAAGTAGATCTGGCTTTAAGTGTTTGAAATCCTGCCCTAGTTCTCAATACACGTTCCGGTACATAGAAATTGATTTGCGCAAGCAGAGAGGAACAATCAATATGATTATTAATTAAGTTAAATATAAAGCTCTGGTCGGATACTCTTCTTCGAGCGGACAATGTTTCTAGGTTCATTGTGTTTAATATTGCGGAATAATCATGATCAAAGAATGACATAGGATTTTTAAGCTTATATGAACAAAACCGGAGAAATTTATGCTGAACTCTCTCGAGCATGATTTCGTAATTAGAGCTTCTCGGAGACCATATAATTGAAGCATATTCCAACAGGGGACGGACGAGGGTGATATATAACAATCTAAGTGTGTGGATTGAATTAAAATCAGTGGAAAATCGAAGTATGAAACCGAGTGTTCTTGAGGCGGTGTTTGTAATATAATAAAAATGGTTGGAAAAGTTCAAGGTAGAGGAGAAATGAATTCCTAAGTCCTTTACCTCACTTATTGAGGAGAGAATACTGTCATTGAGACGGTAAGGATAAATGGAAGGTTCAGAGCGACGGGAAGACCGCATAACATGGCATTTCTTAATATTGAGCTCCATACCATTCATGTGACACCATTTGGTGAAACGATCAAGATCAGCCTGTAATCTGGAAGCATCATCATAGGATGATATGCTGCTGAAGATTTTTAGATCGTCTGCGAATAGGAGGTACTTACAGTATTGAAAAATGGTAGTCAAATCATTAATGAAAATTATGAATAGTAAAGGACCAAGGTGGGAGCCTTGAGGTACACCTGATAGAACATGTATCGGAGATGATAGGCAACTGCGTATGCGTATAATTTGAAAACGGTTTGTAAGGTAACTTTCCAGCCATGCTAATAGATTTCCCTTGCAGCCGAATGCAGCAAGTTTCTCAATTAAAAGAGAATGATTTACAGTGTCAAAAGCTTTTTGAAAATCTGTAAAAATTGTGTCTACCTGTAGATTAGCATCTAAGGAAGATGAGACATAGTTACAATACACCCCTAGGTTAGTGGATGTTGATCGCTTATTTACGAAACCATGCTGTTGTTCACATATTGAGAGAGAGACAGTATTGTATAATTTATATGTGACAATTTCTTCGAAGACCTTAGGCATAACACTACTGATACTTATGGGTCTAAAATTTTCAATATTTGAATTGTCGCCTTTCTTGAAAATGGGTGTAACAAGATTGGTTTTCCAAAGTGTTGGGAAAATACCCGACTTTAACGATTTATTGAAAATTATCCATAGCGGCCGAGATAAAATAAAGCTACACATTCTAAAAAACAAAGGAGGGATGCCATCTATACCAGGTCCTTTACTAACATCGAGTTTATTTAATATGATATAAATATCGCTAATGTCAATATCGAGGTCAGAAAAACATGGGTTACAGCCATTTTCAGGGATTTTGTAATCAGTAGTGATATTTCGGTAGACTGATCCAAAAAACGTACCAAACAAATTTGCAATATTGTCGTCACTTATTGCCACATTATCTTTGTAAATCATTTTGCATGGTAAGCCAGGCGCTTTTCGCTTAGCATTAACAAAACTCCAAAAGGATTTTATATTATTTTGAACTGATAGCTCAGTTTTGCGCACGTACGAAGAATAACAATATTTCGCAATTCTCTTACATTTGGCACTCAAGTTGACAAAAGTCAAGTAGTCTCCCAGTTGATTACTCCTTTTAAAGACTCTATGAGCCAGTTTATTTTTTCTAACTAATCCAATTAAGGTATTTGAAAACCATTTAGGAAAAGACGAACGCTTATTGTCCATTTTTGGAACAAAGTTGTCAATCGCAAAGTAAAGGTGGTCATACAAGAGTTTCGTAGAATCGTCTACATTAGTATTTGCGAGTACATTATCCCATTCAATATTATTTAAGTATTCAATAATACTACAGTAGTTACCTTGTTTAAAATTATAATAGGAGTAATTGGTATGCCGAGTTTTACTTATGTTTCGTAGATTAATCATGATGTGGAGAGCGGGATGGTAACTATCGCATTTTACAATCGACTCAGGGGAGCACATCACACGAGTTGATGTGATATTTGAGAAGATTAAATCTAAGGTATTACCGAGCGAATTTGACACAGAGTTGCATTGAGATCCATTATAAAAGTTAAAAGTAGAGGAGAGAATTGCAGCAGATGCCATTTCATTGGTGGATACATTTGAATGCGCGGGAAATGAGTTGGAGCCGGACCATGTGATATGAGGAAGGTTATAATCGCCACAAATAATAAAGTTACAGTTCAAATGTTTGTCCAGAATATCAGAAATAGCAGAACAGTGAGCACTATACAAGGTCTCGCTACTTAACGGAGGAAGATAAACTACTCCGATTATTAGGGGAAGCGCTCCCGTCGTAACTTCAACAAATAAGTGTTCCACATTTAAAATGGTATTGATAGTGCTGCTACTACGCAAGGTGTTTCGAATCGCGATAAGAACGCCGCCACCTCTGAAATATGAGCTAGTTTGTTTAGATCGGTCGCATCGGTAAATGGTGTAGTTATCTAAGCCTAGCTCGCTGTCACCAAAATTATCGGTAAGCCAGGTTTCAGTTAGGATAAGGACGTCTGATTGAAGTGAAGAACAAGCGACCTCTTGCTGTAAATCATTCAATTTCGTCCGTAAACCTCTGACATTCTGATAATATATAGACAAGTTTTGGGTTAGTTTTTTGATTGTTGTCGGTTTATCGTGACGATCTTAGGAGTACCTCTGACATATCTAATAGTCTTGTTTTGATCGTTCATATCACGTAATTTCACACGCAAATCCTCTAAAAACGCACGCTGTTTAACTGTAGAGTCATTAGATATTTTAGCCGAACCAGAGTAACCACGTTTGTTTTTCAGAATTTTAATCGGTATGGTCGGCGAATTGAAGGAAATGCAGAGAGGACGAGGTTTACTGGAGTTTTTTTTCCCCAGTCTTTTGATAGAATAATTATTTATAGCTTCGGTGACTTCGGTCTCACGTAATAAACTATCAACTGCACTTATGTCAGAAGTAGCGTCGGTATCGGTCAGATTAAACAAAATAATGTTGTGGGATCTTCTATTTCTTTCTGCTAACTCTTCCATTATGTCCTCTTCGGAGTAGTTCTCTTCCAATTTGGAAACTCTATTATTTATATCCGTCAAAGAGTTGTTTAGTAGTTCGAGATTTGATTGAAAAATCATCAGCTCATTTTCTAGTTTGGAGAATTTAGCATCAAGCATTACTTCGATCTTTTTAAGTAAATCATCATTCGATGATACAATGTTGTGAGTTGGTGATGTAGGCAAGACGTCAGTGGGTGTCAGATCCTCTTCGCAATTTAAGAGCCTTCCCTTCAGAAATGGGTGCTGCGTTCGGTAAACACAAGAAGGATGTGAAATAACTTCACAAGATATGCATGTGACGGGCTTTGCTACCGCTGCCCCACATCCTTTGCATAACTGTTTTTTAGCTTGAGACATATTTACACAATTCGTGATGTTCACCAGAGAAACACTCCAAGTTGCGAGACACTGTATAGTATATCGTGAAGAGTGTTAGTATGTCTGTGTTAGTATCGTATATCTCGTAACACACACCGTATATCACGTTATACAAATCGAGATCGTATAACACACATCCACACACATCGTACATCTCGTAACACACACCGTAGATCTCGTAAAACACATCGAGATCGTATAACACACATCCACAGACACCGTATATCTTGTAACACACACCATATATCTCGTAACACACATCGCATATCCCATAACAGAAATCTATACACATCGTATATCTCGTAACACACACCGTAGATCTCGTAACACACATCGAGATCGTATAACACACATCCACACACATCGTATATCTCGTAACACACACCGTATATCACGTTATACAAATCGAGATCGTATAACACACATCCACACACATCGTATATCTCGTAACACACACCGTATATCACGTTATACAAATCGAGATCGTATAACACACATCCACACACATCGTACATCTCGTAACACACACCGTAGATCTCGTAAAACACATCGAGATCGTATAACACACATCCACAGACACCGTATATCTTGTAACACACACCATATATCTCGTAACACACATCGCATATCCCATAACACAAATCTATACACATCGTATATCTCGTAACACACACCGTAGATCTCGTAACACACATCGAGATCGTATAACACACATCCACACACATCGTATATCTCGTAACACACACCGTATATCACGTTATACACATCGAGATCGTATAACACACATCCACACACATCGTATATCTCGTAACACACACCGTATATCACGTTATACAAATCGAGATCGTATAACACACATCCACACACATCGTACATCTCGTAACACACACCGTAGATCTCGTAAAACACATCGAGATCGTATAACACACATCCACAGACACCGTATATCTTGTAACACACACCATATATCTCGTAACACACATCGCATATCCCATAACACAAATCTATACACATCGTATATCTCGTAACACACACCGTAGATCTCGTAACACACATCGAGATCGTATAACACACATCCACACACATCGTATATCTCGTAACACACACCGTATATCACGTTATACACATCGAGATCGTATAACACACATCCACACACATCGTATATCTCGTAACACACACCGTATATCACGTTATACAAATCGAGATCGTCCCCGTAAGCAAAAATCCCTGTTTCTGACCAGGGACTATCCGCGCGGGAGGGCTCGTAACTTGGACCACGGCCGAATTTTGGCCGAACCTGCCCTCGGCCGAATTTTGGCCGAACCGGCCCTCGGCCGATTTTTGGCCGAATTTTGGCTGAATTTTGGCTGAATTTAGCTGAATTTGGGCCGATTTCGAGCCGTTTTAAGAGGGCAGCACGGTCGCACCGATGCGGCGAATGCCGTTAGAGCCAGTTCAGACACGGCGAAAACCGCGCGATTTGAACAGTCAAAAACAAAAATTGAATGTTAATTTCCTTCCTGCCGTACCATTTTCTTTATAGTTGCATTGATTGCATGTTTTTGAAAAAAAATCCTCTTTGTAAAAGGGAAACGAAAATTTATGTTTGTATAAAATCTGGATGAAAATTTATATTTCTATAAAATCTGAATGAAAATTTATATTTCTATAAAATCTGAATGAAATCTAAATCTTAATTTTACGCCGTCGCAGGTGGTTGGTGAAAGGGATAATGCAAAATGGGGGAACAATGAACGTTGTATTTATTAGTTTACTTTATTAATTCTCTTTATTATTTGACTTAAATCTTAAAATTTATTATTAAACTTAAATCTATCTTACAATTTCATTTTTTTGTTCTCGTAGCCGGTGACACAGGATATCTACAAAATACAAGGAAAATCATTAGTATATACAATATATTCATACATGTACATAATAATATACAGGGTGGCGCAAAATGATCTTTATGGTTTGAATTCTTTAGAACTTTTTTATTTCAACATTCTTCCGACTTTTACCACGTTTTTATTAGCTCGCTTTCTTGTTTGTCTGTTTGTTCGGTACAAATCTTGCAATTGATTTTAAACTAAGTTCCCGATGCGCTAGAGACTTGAAATTTTAAACATAGCTCAAAGCTGGATGACAATGGAATATTCAGAAAATTTTTTTTTAAAAACTGTGCGTTTACGAGATAGTAATTAGAAAAATCGTAGTTACTGGACCGGGATTCGAACCCGAGCCTCAGTAAATACGATATCGGCGATATCGACAAGACTGGCGGATTACCAAAGAAGTTGGAAATTTTCAACGGATAAAAAAATTATTTAAATCAAAATAAATTTTTAAAAAATACCACGTTTTTAAAACGGACTAAAAAGTGTGAAATAACTTTTCCTAGCCCCATACAGGTTCCTAACCCCATACAGATTGTGAATTTTGAATAGCTATGAAAATACTTGTAAGATTTAAAACGAAAAACGTGGGGCGCATGCCATAGATAATTAATTGATGCATGAATAGTGCTACTCTCTACAGTCCTTACTATTATCTTGCGCCCCACGTTTTTCGTTTTAAATCTTACAAGTATTTTCATAGCTATTCAAAATTCACAATCTGTATGGGGCTAGGAAAAATTATTTTACACTTTTTAGTCCGTTTTAAAAACGTGATATTTTTTAAAAACTTATTTTTATTTTTTGTTTCAGAATGTTGTAAACAAGACTTCTAGAATTTAATATGGAAAGACACACAACACAGAACAACGAACAAAAATCATCGAATTTTATTTTGAAAACCAACGGTCAATTGTTTCGACGTTTCAAAATAAAATTCGATGATTTTTGTTCGTTGTTCTGTGTTGTGTAGCTTCCCATATTAAATTCTAGAAGTCTTGTTTACAACATTCCGAAACAAAAAATTGAAAGAATGATGAAATAAAAAAGTTGGAAGGAATTCAAACCATAAAGATCATTTTGCGCCACCCTGTACTTACCACCACACCAGAAATTAGAGTCCTTCCTCTTCCCCGGTTGCCGTAGAGCTTACTCCTTCTCCTCCTTCGAGAAACCGATTGCGTTTTTTTCCAGTAGTATCCCCTGTAGGCCTATTCCACCATATCAATGCAAGAGCACTGAACGAAGTGCCCAACCTAAAAAAAATAAACATTAGTTTGCATATTGATTGTTTAGACTTAGACTATACTCACTTTTATTATATAATTTCACTATAATATACTTACGGCGCACTTCCTTAGCATCACCGTTCCATGGTGGAGAGGGGGGGGGGCGACGTCCCACAGATTGTGTTCTGCGGCGGCGCGACGGCGATAACGTCGGGGGAGGCTTTTCTTGTCCGGCCTGTCAAACGATCTCGAATGCCGGGTAGCAGCTGTAACATTCGTTGAAATCGAGATAAATATTACTAAACAATGAATTAATAATGAAATAAAATTAAATAAAAAATCTACACAATGCTTACCATACATGGCCTCCAGGATTTTCGTCTTGTTTAATCCTGCGTACCCCCTGGTTCCCGCCAACGTATACCCGTTTATAATTTCCGCCGAAAGGGCAACGTTGAAATATGCCTTAACTGCAATCTGAAAAAAAATAAACATCAGTTTGCATATTCATAAATTTGATACACTTACTTATATTATCGATGTAATGCGTTATATGTACTTACGACGTTGTTGTATTCGGCACTTTCACCACCGAACGCCGTTACCTCCTCTGCGGACCGCAAAAAAAAAAATATTAATTCACGCAACGGACATAATAAAATCTGCTACACTACCAATCGAAATATTTTCCGTGGAGGCCATGGAATAACGACTTTCGAAGTATTAGAGCCTGTTCAGACACGGCGGAAACCGCGCGATTTGAACCGCGTGGATCTTATTACATTAGCGTTTATGAATTCGTTCACACGCATCCCCGCGATCGAACAATCAAAAACAAAAATCGCGCGGTTTCCGCCGTGTCTGAGCAGGCTCTTAGAGAATATCACACAAAAAAATTTACAAGGCGGGAAACCATAACAGATCTCTTCCACACTTTTTGTTATATGTATACGTCTGATATTACAATTTTTTAGACAACTTCAAATAATACTGTCCAACAAATTTCAACTTTATTTTTGTATTTCGATTCCCACTATGCGATTCTTATAGAGTTTTTCGCGCTGATTCCGAATCTGTTTTTAATTTTTCTCCCATACGTACAGTTTTTGAGAAAATGGAGTTTAAAAAAAAGACATATTTTTCAACTTTGAACAAATATTGTGATGTTATTATATAAAAGATATTGAATTGATCTTTACAGCAACAGATACCTTGGACTTTCCCGAATACAGTGATATATAATATTAATGCATTATAATTGTTTAAACATGTTTAAACGATCATTGAAGACGGAAAGACACCACTTTCGCACCAATTTTTGACGATATTTTTGAATTTATCTCAAAAAATAAGCGTTCAGCGGAAAATCAAACTATGCGACGCGATAGAGCAGACTTTTATCTTGAGCAACCACCCTTTCAAGTTTCGAACGTCGACGTTTTTTTCGAACCAGAAAGCAAAATATTTTCGCTCGACATGAGTTGCGGCCAGTGGCGCTCACTACTAGAATGGTCGTTCGCCGCTCCGTATCCCGTCGCTGCACCGTACACCGTCTAGAGCGCCACTGGCCGCAACTCATGTCGGACGAAGATATTTTGCTTTCTGGTTCGAAAAAAACGTCGGCGTTCCAAACTTGATAGGGTGGTTTCTCAAGATAAAAGTCTGCTCTATCGCGTGGTATAGTTCGATTTTCCGCTGGACGCTCATTTTTTGAGATAAATTCAAAAATATCGTCAAAAATTGGTGCGAAAGTGGTGTCTTTCCGTCTTCACGCGGAGTTAGACCAAATCCAAAACAATTATAGTGTATAAAAAAATAGATCCTCCATAAGACTATTTATTCATTGGTTTCGCGATTGTTGAGAACAATCCATACTACATATGTATACTTACAGGGTTTTTGATGCGAGGGCGATCCATAATGGTGTCACTACCGAACAGAACCACACGAACTCGAACAGAACACAAACTCGAACGGGACACGAACTCAAACAGAACTCGAGCAGAAAATCGACGCGCGCGCGCGAGGGTGGTTTGCAAAGCCTGAGAAGGCACGCGGATCGCGTCTCAGATGCTTCTGACTGCAGTGATGCCGAAAACAGTGGGCCGTGGGCCATTCGTCTGAGTCGCTGGTTTCCCCTTCCCTGACGTATCGTCGTATCCGTGTCGACTGCGTTGCCTGTGTTGGTCCCTGTTCGCTTGCACGCGCGCTACACACAAGCGTACCTCTCAGTACCTCTACTCTGTCCGTGTGAACTACCCGCTCGACTGATAGACGCCGACGCGTTCCTTCGATTTTCACGTTGCCGAAGTTTCGGAAGCATGAGACGGAAAGTCGGAATTTGGAGACGACGCGCATTTGAATCCCGGCACAGCGCGACGCGGCGCACATTTTGCTATAACTTTTGATCTAAAAGAGATATCGAAGAGAAATTTGGGATAATTTTTTTTTTTAAATCAGGTTTAATGATGCAAACAGAAATATATTTTGTATTTTGTAAATAATGTTTTCGTTGATTCTTAAAAGGTATAGTCGGATAAGATAATGGTCAAAAGTGTCCATCCAAATTGATTTTTAGTCACGTCATGTTCAACAGAAAATTATGAAAAAATTTGTGATTATTCTACTTAATAGCATACACGACTGAGATTTTTTTCAAAATTTTTGGTTGCAAAATCGATTTTTAGACAAATCGGAAAACATAAAATTGCCGATATTATATCAGTCTTCAGTTGACCACATTTATATTATTACGTTAGTTGTGTCTCCTCCTGATTATTAATGTGTATTTTTTTCAGATTTTTCGGATTGCGGAAACATGTTTTAAACCTCCAAACATTCGGAGAAAATGCATATTTTGTATTGTAGTTTTAGAGACACTGTGAGACGAAATCTGTGTAAAAATCAAAGAACTTTCGATAGAAATGAGATAGAGCCATGAAATTTTTTTAAAATTAAAGCTGAAACTTTGCAGAATATGAAATAATTATGAAGATTTTGGTACGAACGTTTTTTAACCTTGAGAAAATTCGTTAAACTTGCACAATTTTAAGAAAATTGTGGTTTTTTCAATACCACGCGCGGGAAAAAATTTTTTTAACATACGACACATCATTTCCTGTAGATTTTTTCACGCTGATTTCAAGTCTTGTCTCAATAGTTGTCTACGACCTCAGGATTTTGCAAAACATCGATTTTTGTGAACAAAACTAATGTAATCATTTTTTCGTTGAAATGATTTGGCAACCCACTAGTTTGAAGGAATATTGTATTCTCATATATAAAACACATAAAAAATAATCATAATGAAGTATTTGGACGTTTACTTAACGTATATCGTAGCGATACGTCAAGTGATCGTTCGTCAAGTGATATACGTTAAGTAATCGTCCAAATACTTCATTATGATTATTTTTTATGTGTTTTATATATGAGAATACAATATTCCTTCAAACTAGAGGGTTACCAAATCATTTCAACGAAAAAATGATTACATTAGTTTTGTTCACAAAAATCGATGTTTTGCAAAATCCTGAGGTCGTAGACAAATTTTGAGACAAGATTTGAAATCAGCGTGAAAAAATCTACAGGAAATGATGTGTCGTATGTTAAAAAAAATTTTTTCCGCGCGTGGTATTGAAAAAACCACAATTTTCTTGAAATTGTGCAAGTTTAACGAATTTTCTCAAGGTTAAAAAACGTTCGTACCACAATCTCCATAATTATTTCATATTTTGCAAAGTTTCAGCTTTAATTTAAAAAAAATTTCATCGCTCTATCTCATTTCTATCGAAAGTTCTTTGATTTTTACACAGATTTCGTCGGTTTGGCCCGTAGTGCGCCGCGTCGCGCTGTGCCGGGATTCAAATACGCGCCGTCTCCAAATTCCGACTTTCCGCCTCATGCTTCCGAAACTTCGGTAACGTGAAAATCGAAGGAACTCTCGGCGTCAATCAGTCGAGCAGGTATCACACGGACAGAGTAGAGGTATGCTTGTGTGTAGCGCGCGTGCAAACGAACAGGGACCAACACAGGCAAGCGCAGTCGACGGCCCACGAATATCCCATCACTGTTGCTTCTGCTTTTCGCGTTTCTGAGAAAGGTGCGCGCAGTAGGTACACACCCCTGCCATTCATTGCGTTCGAGGCGCTTTTTCGGGGTTTTGTTTAACGATGTCAGCGTGATTAAAACATTTTTGGTAATTCTTAATTTACTAAAAAAGGAAAAGCTTTATATCTATTGTATGCCTACATGTTCTCCAACAGCTGTACCTACATTAACAAAACCAAGATAGAATATTTCATTTCCATTTAAAGGAAATTAATCGCATACATATATTTATTAGACTCTATTTAGAAACTTTGTACGAATCTGACTCGATATTGTCGGGCAAGGGGTTAATGATGAGGGCTGCGCCCCACAGTGGGACAAACCGATGAATTCTGTGTAGAAACCAAAGAACTTTCGATAAAAATGAGATAGAGCGATGAATTTTCTTCTAACTCACAGCAGAAATATTGCAGAGTATATGGGAAAAATAGAGAGAGAGAGACAGAGAGATTATAGTGCGAACGTTGTTTTGCCTTGGAAATCTGTGCTAAACTTGGAAAATTTCAAGAAAATTGTGGTTTATTCAATTCCATGTCCGGATAGATTGTTTTCTTCACATGCTATACACCAGAGTTGGACAAAACGTAATTTCAATTACAATTACAATTACTGTAATTTGAAATTCAATCGAAATGTCTAAAATGAAACTAACAAAAAACATATGTTAGAAAATATGTATTATTTACTAGCGGTTCTGCTCGGTAATCGGCGCGCGATCGTCAGACCGAATCAAGCTTTACTGTATACTTCCATTGTTGTTGATTTTTACCACGTTTTTATTAGCTCGCTTTCTTGTTTGTCTGTTTGTTTTTTGCATACATTTTAAACTCTCCGCCGGAGAGTTGGGCAAAATATGTAATTAGATACTTTCGGATCACGAATAATACATACAAAATTTCTAATTAGTTACTCGAGGATTTAGATACAAAAGTATTTTATATTCGAAATTTAATCAGATACTTTTCTATCCGCAGCAGAAGGATTCGAAGCAACGGATACATTTGTAAATAGTATCTGTATCTAATTCAAAGATCCTTTTGGATCCTTCAAGATCCTTTTGGCCAGCTCGAGGCTTGAATGAACACGGGTAACCCGACGGCCAGCCCGGTATATCGTTGTAAAATCGCTAAAAATGCAGTTGCTGAACTTGGTTATTATATGAAATATCACATAATTCTTTCACGGAGCGATGCTAGGAGGGTCCGGGGCGTTCTTCCGATTAAGAAAAGACTAAACCCGATAGAATTAGGACTGTGTCTAGTAGATTTGTTCGTGAAAGTATATTCGAAATTTGTATTTAAATACAATTTCTGCTCTTCTCTGCTGGCTAGGGCGACGAAGTGACGAAGGCCTCGAGAGCCTTGGCCAAGTGGTGCAATAAACACGGCCGGGCCCGAGGCCCCTCGTCGCTTCGTCGCCCTAGCACGGAGGAAGGGCAAAAATTGTATCCAAATACAAATTTCGAAGATACTTTCACGAGTAAAACTACTAGACACAGTCCGAATTCTATCGAGTTTAGTCTTTTCTTATTCGGAAGAACGCCACGAACTGGCTCGTGTCACTTTCGCGAGAAGATTACGAAAAATAAACAAGTTTAGCATTCGCTTGTTAGCGGTTTCATGCCGAGATACCTGGCTGGCCGTGGGGTTGCCCGGCCGTGTTTATTGTACTACTATTGTGTTCTGGGCTCAGATAGCTGGATGGCCCAAAGTGCCCACCCGCCATCGCTCGAGGACAGTTCTGTTTATTCTCATGCGTCCCTATTCAGAACGTCACGTACGCCCAGTTCCTACCATAAATCCTTCCGATCTTAAGGGTCGCCTCGACATCAGCCCTTGACTTTGCTAACGGTATAGAACAATGGTCGGCAACGGTTGCTTGTTCGGCCCGATTTCGAGCTTGCGCCTCCCGCACGTCTCGCTCCCCGTGGCGGCCCACGTGCTCAGGCCCGTACCGCATGAAATGTGCGTGGCGCATTAAGGTCGATACAGCTTGGCACGAACGATCAAGCCCGGAAAATGGACACCATACAGCTTGGGCCTGAGCCTTCCTGCGCTTTCCTGACAGTAATTTGAGCCGTTTCCCGAGGCTCGCACAAAGGCCAAGCACCTAAAATCGTGTCTAACCGCAGGGGTTCGCCGGCTCACCCCAGGGGTCCCCCAGAACCTTCCACTCCCCTCTACACCCCAGGAGATGCCTATGGTAGATGCCGTCCGGTCAACGGGAAAATTCCGTTTTCTTCAGAATTTTTCTGGTGATCGGTTACAGGCAGGCCCGACTCTACCATCAAGAAGAATATAACATGCTGTAATTATTTAAAAAGCTGTTAACTAGAAGTTTTCAGAGTTCGTCGTGCCAATGGCGAATACGTTGTTAAGGAATTTAAACGTTATAACAAAAAAATAAGAATAGGTTTTTGATTTCGTAATGTTACAGCTGACGATAATAAGCGAATTCAACGACCTACTACAATATTACGTTGAGCCTTTAAATAACGCCAAAATGCGGTACGGAATCGCAATACATACTACATAAATATGTAGAACACGCGTAACTGTGCAATGAGTCAATAAGTAAATAATATTATTTCACAGTAACAATAAGTAATAATTAGACTGCGGGAAGTGTATGAAAATTTTATGTCAGAATATGCAAATATTTCCTTCGTACCGTTGATATTATTAAGTTTAAACAATATTTCAAACCGTAGATTTTCCTGAAAAACATTTATATTTTGCTCTCACTTTTTCTTGGCAGCCAATAGGTACATTATCTAGATTTTGAGCAAAATCTGTAACTAATTTAATTGAATCTTCTATTCCTAACTTAAAATCGGGAATCGGAATAGGTGGCCCGTTCGGCAAATGAATCGTACTAAAATTTTCTTTCCCAAACCGATGGTCTACGGCCTTTTACTTTTAATTCAAACACTGCGTGTGTCAAACGCACTACAAATATGATTTCTTTAATCACTGCGGAAGCGCTCGGACACGTAGCTTCTACCGAGAGGTACAACGATCTTCTTTTACAAACACGCTAATCTCTAAAATTCTGTCTCTGTTCTCGAGTAATCGAATCACGACAAACGACAACTGCCGATCCGGAGGATCGGATCGACACGCATGGGTAGGTCGCATCCCCATCTCTTACGATAGGGGGGAGCCCAGGTTACACAAAATCTCGGGTGAGCGAAAGATGTCGACGCCGGGCTTTCATGTTTTTCTAATAATTACTATCTGCAAGATTGCACATATACCTTGGACATTCGCGATTTGCCAAAAAGTTATCATATGCCAAATCTTTATCGGTTTGTTAGTGCAGCCGGTATAAACACAATGAAAAAAGGTAGACAATTCACTTTGCAGGTATGTAGAAAACAGCGGACATTTATGACAGGGACGACTAAACACACTACTTTTTAGATTTCTCGGATGTAGCATTTTCGCCGGAGTATTCGGTACCTACACAAATTACTTTACAGTAAACAGGTGTTGCCCGAAAAAGTGCCGACTTCCAGCTGAATAGTAATGACCTGTCATAAACCTCTCCATAGAGAACAGCCCCGGCGGGAACGGCACATAAACAAAGCGGGCCTATCGCTAAGTCTGCCTGCCCCACCACAGCCGCGCCTGTAGCCCTAATGTTTGGACTTTGACGTTGCACGCTACGTAGATGTATGGCTGCTGTAGCCAATATTTCGACGCAGTCGAAAATGCGTGTGAAACGAGGTCAGCCTCCTCCGCTCTGATCCAATCGGCCGCGCATTCGTTTCGTCACCGTGATCCTCCCTGGGAACCTTCTTCTCAGGTTCGCATCAATACAATGTCACCAGTTCGGAGTTCGGACCCATACGAGATGGCGCCTTGCCACCCCCTACAATCGCGTAGCAGTGGGCGGTAACGATTTATAATATCTTAACCCACTGCTCTGTTCCGCTATCGCTCGTAAGGGGCAGTGTATTCGACTACTTGTTGGACATAAACAAATTGAAAATGTTTTTTCACTACGTGAAAGGTGTAATATTAGGACAAACGCTGTCGACCCTTATTTCACAATGTCTAAAGAATATTCAGCAATTGTATGGACCCGAAATAACAAACAATTCAAACCTAACAGCTGTTTGTAGTTACTGGAGTGTTTCACATCTCATGTGTGCCGATATGATACATGATGCGTACAGTTGCAAAGTATCGTAATGGGCGAAATGACACTATTGGTTTCCCTAATATGAACATTTTATTATTTACCGGTGTAACTGAAATAATTTTTGATATCATTTATTAGGTTGTGAAAGGAAAGTTCTGTCGCGTTTTGAATAAGCAAGTAATTTTGCTTGTTACCTGAATGATGGCAACAAGTTGTTACAAATAATTAAAAAAAAAAACGGCATTCCAAAGAGCAAGAATCGTAGAATACGACCATATATTTATACATTTTTTTTCACAGTAGATCCGGTGGAAAAATTTGCAGAACAGAGATATGTGTCACTAATATATTTTCTAGTAATTATTTAAAATCATTATTTAAGAAGAATTCACCAAGCGGCAGGAACGTTTCCTACATGATGTTGAAAAGGAGAGCTACCGACAGTTTACCTAAGGAGTTGTGAAGCCCATAAAAACCTTTTTTTTGTACCGCACACAGCAGGCAGCCCTGACCCCCGTCGAGAGAGACGTCGTTGCCAGGAAAGGCCAGGCGAAAAATAAATTCCGTTGAGAAATCCGGCCCGAATTTCCGTGACCGGGCTCCCTATCCTTAAGCATTGGTGACCGGTACTTTCCTGAGCAAGCTGTATCGACCTTTAGGGCGACACCGGTATCGATACGTTTCCACATTACCATGGAGGTACTATCGTCAAAGCGTTCTTTTTCCGTGGTTTCCCCTGTAGGCCTATTCCACTATGTCGTATGATAATTTCGGTGTATTAAATCGGAAAAGCGCACCCGGTTGAATGATGCTACTCTATCGTCTGCGATGCGAGCAGCGACGTCTAACCTTTCATTCGATATATATGATATACCAAGTACGTCTTTAAACGTCCACGAAGAAGTTTTTCTGAATGACTGAATAAAATTTTGGCAATGGAATTCAAAACTATTTTTCAAACTAATCTTACTAGTTTATTTTTCAAACTTTTCTCCCGAAATTATCATACGACATAGTGGAATAGGCCTACAGGGGAAACCACGGAAAAAAACCTATTGACGATAGTACCTCCGTAGTAATGTGGAAACCTATCGATACCGTTGTCGCCCTAATGCGCCACGCGCATTTCATGCGGTACGGGCCTGAGCACTTGGGCCGTCACGGGGAGCGAGACGTGCGGTATAGAGAAGTATAAAAGGTCCAAATACGTGCTTCCTTCGGCTGGCTAAAAATCACATAGTTGGGAGGTATACATCTGGAAGGGCCTCGCCTATTGTCTCGCTTGTTCCTTCGCGCGGAGGGTTTTACAACGGAACGCATTTATATTGTGTATACTTGACTAAATGACTTGTGTAAATGGCTGTGCTTCTTGACGGGTCTGGTGTAAGTGGCCTGCAGTTGCTTTTTTATTCGTCCATGAATATTTTCGATCATACATATCTTCTCATTAATTTCTTATTAATTATTTGTAAGATGCAGTACGATGATTTTCCTTGTATTTTTTAGGTATTGTTTGGGGAAGAAGATGCGACAACGCCATAATTTTAAGATAGAGTTCAAATTATAATAAACGCATAGGCTTTCTTAAAAAATTTTTTTAAATATTGCATTGTCATCCAATTCTGAGCTTAAAATTTCAAGTCTCTAGGTCATCGAGAAGTTAGTTTAAAATCAATTGCAAAATTGACAGACAAACAAACAGACAGACAAGAAAGCGAGCTAATAAACACATGGTAAAAAAGATTGAAAAGATAATAATAAACTAAAAATTATAACATTAATTGCAACAGGTAGAGAGTAGAATAAAAATAGCATATTATAAAAATAGTGGGTATAAAACATTCTATTTTAAATTTTCGTGTAGAAAAACAAGTTTTTCAACATTTTCGGACAGTAATTTAGTTCGAGTAGCTATTACAACATTTCTTGCTGTAGAAAATAATCGTTTGCTACGTGCTTGCGTTGCAGGAATATTCCTTTCAAAAGGATTGCTGAAATGTTCAATAATAACGATGACACTTTTGAGAACCCCAAATATTGTATTATTCTATATGCCGAGAATTTTCGGGATGGGGTTCAGAGGGAAGAAGTAACATTCAATTTTTGTTTTTGATTGTTCGACCGCGCGGATGCGTGCGAACGGGTACGTAAACGCTAATCTAATAACATCCGCGCGGTTCAAATCGCCGTGTCTGAACAGGCTCTAACGGCACTCGCGCCACCGTGCTGCCATCTTACAACGGCATTCGCGCCACCGTGCTGCCATCTTACAGCGGCCCGAAATCGGCCAAAATTCGGCCGAGGGCTGGTTCGGCCAAAATTCGGCCGTGGTCCAAGTTACGAGCCCTCCCGCGCGGATAGTCCCTGGTCAGAACCTTGGCCCAGTGGGCTTTGAGCCGCTTCGAGGGACCTTCAACACAGTGCCCGTCCCGCTACCTGCCCTCGGCCCGCCGGGCTCGTGTTCAGCCTGGGACGGCCTGGTTGTCTGGGGTATAACACACATTCACACACATCGTACATCTCGTAACACACACCGTAGATCTCGTAAAACACATCGAGATCGTATAACACACATCCACAGACACCGTATATCTTGTAACACACACCATATATCTCGTAACACACATCGCATATCCCATAACACAAATCTATACACATCGTATATCTCGTAACACACACCGTAGATCTCGTAACACACATCGAGATCGTATAACACACATCCACACACATCGTATATCTCGTAACACACACCGTATATCACGTTATACACATCGAGATCGTATAACACACATCGCATATTCCATAACACAAATCCATACACATCGTATATCTCGTAACACACACCGTAGATCCCGTAACACACATCAAGATCGTATAACACACATCCATACACATCGTATATCTCGTAACACACATCGAGACTGTATAACACACATTGTACAGTTAGGAGCAAAACTGATCACACAAACTTTAAATCAGAATAACTTTGTTATGAATGGACCAAACGACTTGAATTTCTCTGTAAGGCTAAAAGCATTAGTTTAGTAAATGACGTGTAAGGAATATTTGGAAAAATGTATTTGGTCGGAATTGTGAAAAACAATAGTACAAATTGATTTTTACTATTGTTTTTCACAATTCCGACCAAACACATTTTTCCAAATATTCTTTAGACGTCATTTACTAAACTAATGCTTCTAGCCTTACAGAGAAATTTAAGTCGTTTGGTCCATTCATAAAAAAAGTTATTCTAATTTGAAGTGTGTGTGATCAGTTTTGTTCCTACCTGCATATATATCGCATAACGCTATTACGTAACACACAGCAGACATATTCATATATTACAAAACGCATTTTTTACATTTATGATTACATACTACTATTTACAATGTTTTCTATACTTATTATTTCTAATCGCGATGCACTGTTTTATAAGCGAACATGACGTTGGTAAAAGTCTTATGCGCTTGCCACACATTAAATCAGCGCTCGGAATTGTTTAATCGCGAGGAGCTCGAATCGAAGCCTCCGCCTCCTCGACCCGGCCGCGCGTCTCGCTCCCCGTCGCGGTCCTAGTGCTCGGAGCTGCTCAGGCGCGTACCATTTTATAGGCGCTATTCGTGGCGCAACAGGACGACACTCATGTCAATAGGTTTCCGCATTACCATTGAGGTACTATTGCCAATGCGTTTTTTTTATTAGTGGTATCCCCTGTAGGCCTACTCCATATGCGAACAATCACGTCTAAACTTCCCGTAGATGTTACAAATTTGCCAAGCACGTCTCAATTTGCGAGAAAATCAAGCTATTCCGGATGATATTAAAATTTGAATAATAGATTTAATTTTCTAAATTTATCTTACGAATTTATTTTTCTAATTATAATAATCTACAGCTGTTGTCCGAAATTATCGTGCGACATAGTGGAGTAGGCCTACAGGGGATGCCAGTAATAAAAAATACGCATTGGCAATAGTACCTCAATGGTAATGCGGAAACCTATTGACATGAGTGTCGTCCTGTTGCGCCACAAATAGCGCCTATAAAATGGTACGCGCCTGAGCAGCTCCGAGCACTAGGGCCGCGACGGGGAGCGAGACGCGCGGCCGGGTCGAGGAGGCGGAGGCTTCGATTCGAGCTCCTCGCGATGAAACAATTCCGAGCGCTGCATTAAATCATTAAGATATGTACAGAAGTTACGAATTGCATGCACAACTAAATAATCTAAGATAAAATCAATAACTACATTTTTGTGGCCGCACGTAAAACTGAAAACAACATATTTTCTTATAAAATGTTTAATTGTACTTTTTACATTACTGTGCACATTACACCTATATAAAACCAAGCGCGCTATATTATAACTTCTACATAAACACTGTAAAAAATAATCATTGAGAACAATATGTCTATTTCTACTTATCGCTGGTTTTAATATATGTAATGTACAATCTGTACAATTAAACTTTGGTATTAATTTTTGTAATACAAATCGAGAAATCAATTTCAATACAAAATTCTTCAATTGTTTATTGATGTAAGAACCGGATGCTAATATGATAATATCAATTTTTGAATTACTATTGTAAAATTGAAAAATGCTCTCGGCGCGCAGCTTCGATCAGTAAAACACAAGCAAATTTGCAATAATTAATTGCTCAACGTTTCGATCCTGGTTGGGATCATTTTCAAGAGTAATTGCGTCTGAAAATATATCGGTAATGAATAAGATAACTTTTAACTATAGTCCAATAGATGAGTGTTGCTATCCTTTATCGGTTTCAACTCAGTTCGTCTTAGACCATCATGGTTAACGGTCACTCAAATACACGGTTATAGAATTATTTATACACAGCAAGTAGGTTCCCATAAGTATTATTACAATCAGCATTGTCTATAGTTAAAAGTTATCTTATTCATTACCGATATATTTTCAGACGCAATTACTCTTGAAAATGATCCCAACCAGGATCGAAACGTTGAGCAATTAATTATTGCAAATTTGCTTGTGTTTTACTGATCGAAGCTGCGCGCCGAGAGCATTTTTCAATTTATCAAAATTTACGATCGAGAAACTCAAAGAATTTACTATTGTAACTAAGCTCATTATTGAGTTGCGCTGTATTTGGATTTAACAATTGACTTATTTGAATTAGAGTTTCATCGAATGTATCTTCGCAATTCGCGGCTAGAGATTGTTTACTGGTAACTTGTTTAATTAACAAAGCTCTATGCGATTCCTCGAATTGTATTGCACAAATTTTATTATCGCGAATGCGGTGCTGTCTCATTTGTCCAAAATGATTTTCTAAGCAATCCTGGTTGAATTGCCTTGGAGAAAAACTTATAACTCCTAGAGAAAATAGCTTTTTCCGCAAGTCAATAAAACCGCGGATTGTTAACATTAAATTCTTTAGGGACGGTGGAAAACAGCACTGTCGTGCATCGCTCTTAAAATACATACGTTTTATTTTATCTATGGCTAATTTCCAATATAGTGCGTGCGATGATCTCCTTGTTACTGGTCCTGCGAGTGGTTTCAATGGTCCATGTTTCCTTCCTTGCCCATTAAGGCTATCAAAAATCTCGTCGAATTCTTTAATAATCATTGCAGTCCCACTGCTATTGCTGTCCATGAAGAACTCTCCCGTAATATCAGTTTCATCTGAAAAGAAATACATTCTTTACTTCAAATTCAATTTTTAATTATAATAAACAGTGGACTGTAATTGTAATGCTAATACTTACTATGGCGTGCCATAACATTTATAGCTGCAGCCATCGAGTAGCTAAGTACTTGGGCGGCGTACGATACTTTCATTTTTCGGATTTTTTCCGGAATTATATGAAATTCTGTAATTTTAGGGAGTAGTCTGATGTCTGATTGAGTATCTAGCTTGTACGCCGCGACAATATCCCGCCATCTCGCCTCCACAATATCGTTATCTTTTTTCCATACTAAATTTTTTTTAGTAAATTATTGCGAATACCTTTTAAAATATGAGGGACATCATACAAAGGTATGATGTCCTCTCCATCAACTAGAATCCGTCTCTTCAGAGGACGATTGTTGGCGACATCAGATGCTACTCCCTCATCCACCAAATCCTCAATTGCTGACCTATTTGCGGAACCTTGATCGCAAACGGTAGCAACTATCCGTAAACCTGAAATAATAGTGAGTTAAAAAATAGTCTTAATCCTTAATCATACTATGTTTTTTGTATTATAAATGAAACATGGTATCCTACATGCTTTCAAACATCCACAATTATCCACAAATATTGCATGAACACTGACAAAAAAATAGTAGGATTTATTTAAAAATAGTACAAACTAACGTGAGGTAATATATTTTTATTTACCATTAACTCCATTCAACTTTTTTATTAAAGTAACCAGTTGGTCTTTAATTCTGTGTGCTTTTGCGGGTCCTCTGCTGAACGAATAGCACACAGTCTGCTTCCATTTTCTCGTAATTCCTCTCAATAAAAAGACCAACGCATGGTTGACAATTTCTCCATTTACTACACCAACCATAACATCCCGCGTGGAACTGTACTGGATACCTGGAGACAAAACAATTTCGTCAAAAACTACAACACATAATCTATCTACAGGCCTAAGTAAACGAATACTGCTATGAATATTATTTATGATGGTGTCATTGAACCCTTCCCCTATGGGGATTTTACTGAGTAGCCGTAAAATTGTTGACTTCGATGGCAAGTTGAACCATTGGGCTAAGAAGCGATACGCTGCTCCAGATGTTTTATACAATGACAAACTCATTAGTTTATCATTTGTAGAATATCGACGTCCTCTTGGTTTCGTAATTTTCCTGTTCAACTGTTGCATGCAAAATTCGAATGCTTCCCTCCTGAGCCCTGAATTATTTAAATTTTGCATGTTGCGTGCAAGGAGCAATCGCTTCTTCAAATTGAGAAGTCTTGTTTTATAAATATAACAAGAAGTTCTCAAATTTCTATTTTGCGTATATAAGCGCCTTGCCACAGGTGTCATGTTTTGGAATCTCACAGCACCTGTGTTACAACCTAAATACAAAACAAATGAGAGAAACATTAAAAATTATTAGGAAAAAATGATGACATGAAAAATTGACAAAGAAAAAGCTTTTTTGTTTCAAAAACTTGTGAATGAAAAACATATTTTGGATACCCAGGTTTGGTGGTGAAATTCGCCCTCTCGGTAAGGGGAGCCTTTCCATACTCACACACCGCTAGTAT
>CAXAAD010000211.1:0-86950 GCA_963966675.1 Lasioglossum calceatum | reverse complement strand
GACACCGAATCGGCATGCCGAAGCGCGATGCAAACGAGTTTATTTCAGATTCGATGATTCCTCGCTTCACGAGTCAATTTCTGTGCAGAATCGTTGTATCTTGTGCGAGATCGGTGCATTTGAATGCAAATACACGAAACAGACGCAGAAACGCCGAATCGGCAAGACCGAAACGCGATGCAATCGAGTTTTTTTTCAGATGCGATGATTCCTCGTTTCACGAGTCTATTTCTGTGCTGAATCGTTGTTTCTTGTGTGAGATCGGTGCATTTGAATGCAAATACACGAAATAGATGCAGAAACGCCGAAACGAGATGCAAACGAGTTTATTTCAGATTCGATGATTCCTCGTTTCACGAGTCTATTTCTGTGCCGAATCGTTGTTTCTTGTGCGAGATCGGTGCATTTGAATGCAAATACACGAAATAGACGCAGAAACGCCGAAACGAGATGCAAACGAGTTTATTTCAGATTCGATGATTCCTCGTTTCACGAGTCTATGTCTGGGCCGTATCGTTGTTTCTTGTGCGAGATCGGTGCATTTGAATGCAAATACACGAAATAGACGCAGAAACGCCGAAACGAGATGCAAACGAGTTTATTTCAGATTCGATGATTCCTCGTTTCACGAGTCTATTTCTGGGCCGAATCGTTGTTTCCTGTGCGAGATCGGTGCATTTGAATGCAAATACACGAAACAGACGCAGAAACGCCGAATCGGCAAGACCGAAACGCGATGCAATCGAGTTTTTTTTCAGATTCGATGATTCCTCGTTTCACGAGTCTATTTCTGTGCCGAATCGTTGTTTCTTGTGTGAGATCGGTGCATTTGAATGCAACTACAAAAAATAGACGCAGAAACGCCGAAACGAGATGCAAACGAGTTTATTTCGGATTCGATGATTCCTCGTTTCACGAGTCTATTTCTGTGCCGATTTGTTGTTTCTTGTGCGAGATCGGTGCATTTGAATGCAAATCCACGATATAGACGCAGAAACGACGAATCAGCAAGCCGAAGCGCGATGCAATCGAGTTTATTTCAGATTTGATGTTTCCTCGATTCACGAGTCTATTTCTGTGCCGTACCGTTGTTTCTTGTGCGAGATCGGTGCATTTCAATGCAAATACACGAAATAGACGCAGAAACGCCGAATCGGCATGCCGAAACGCGATGCAATCGAGTTTATTTCAGATTCGATGATTCCTCGTTTCACGAGTCTATTTCTGTGCCGAATTGTTGTTTCTTGTGCGAGATCGGTGCATTTGAATGCAAATCCACGATATAGACGCAGAAAGGACGAATCGGCAAGCCGAAGCGCGATGCAATCGAGTTTATTTCGGATTCGATGTTTCCTCGATTCACGAGTCTATTTCTGTGCCGTACCGTTGTTTCTTGTGAGAGATCGGTGCATTTGAATGCAAATACACGAAATAGACGCAGAAACGCCGAAACGAGATGCAAACGAGTTTATTTCAGATTCGATGATTCCTCGTTTCACGAGTCTATTTCTGGGCCGAATCGTTGTTTCTTGTGCGAGATCGATGCATTTGAATGCAAATACACGAAACAGACGCAGAAACGCCGAATCGGCAAGACCGAAACGCGATGCAATCGAGTTTATTTCAGATTCGATGATTCCTCGCTTCACGAGTCTATTTCTGTGCCGAATCGTTGTTTCTTGTGCGAGATCGGTGCATTTGAATGCAAATACACGAAATAGACGCAGAAACGCCGAAACAAGATGCAAACGAGTTTATTCCAGATTCGATGAATCCTCGCTTCACGAGTCAATTTCTGTGCAGAATCGTTGTATCTTGTGCGAGATCGGTGCATTTGAATGCAAATACACGAAATAGACGCAGAAACGCCGAAACGAGATGCAAACGAGTTTATTTCAGATTCGATGATTCCTCGTTTCACGAGTCTATTTCTGTGCCGAATCGTTGTTTCTTGTGCGAGATCGGTGCATTTGAATGCAAATACACGAAATAGACGCAGAAACGCCGAAACGAGATGCAAACGAGTTTATTTCAGATTCGATGATTCCTCGTTTCACGAGTCTATGTCTGGGCCGTATCGTTGTTTCTTGTGCGAGATCGGTGCATTTGAATGCAAATACACGAAATAGACGCAGAAACGCCGAAACGAGATGCAAACGAGTTTATTTCAGATTCGATGATTCCTCGTTTCACGAGTCTATTTCTGGGCCGAATCGTTGTTTCCTGTGCGAGATCGGTGCATTTGAATGCAAATACACGAAACAGACGCAGAAACGCCGAATCGGCAAGACCGAAACGCGATGCAATCGAGTTTTTTTTCAGATTCGATGATTCCTCGTTTCACGAGTCTATTTCTGTGCCGAATCGTTGTTTCTTGTGTGAGATCGGTGCATTTGAAAGCAAATACACGAAATAGATGCAAAACACCGAATCAGCAAGCCGAAGCGCGATGCAATCGAGTATATTTCAGATTCGATGATTACTCGTTTCACGAGTCTATTGCTGTACCGAATCGTTGTTTCTTGGACGAGATCGGAGCATTAGAATGCAAATACACGAAATAGATGCAAAACACCGAATCAGCAAGCCGAAGCCCGATGCAATCGAGTATATTTCAGATTCGATGATTACTCGTTTCACGAGTCTATTTCTGTGCCGAATCGTTGTTTCTTGTGCGAGATCGGTGCATTTGAATGCAAATACACGAAATTGACGCAGAGACACCGAATCGGCGAGCCGAAACGCGATGCAATCGAGTTTATTTCTGATTCGATGATTCCTCGTTTCACGAGTCTATTTCTGTGCCGAATCGTTGTTTCTTGTGCGAGATCGGTGCATTTCAACGCAAATACACGAAATTGACGCAGAAACGACGAATTGGGGAGCCGAAACGCGATGCAATCGAGTTTATTTCAGATTCGATGATTACTCGTTTCACGAGTCAATTTCTGAGCCGGATCGTTGTTTCTTGTGGGAGATCAGTGCATTTGAATGCAAATACACGAAATAGACGCAGAAACGCCGAATCGGCATGCCGAAGCGCGATGCAATAGAGTTTATTTCAGATTCGATGATTCCTCGTTTCACGAGTCTATTTCTGTGCCGAATCGTTGTTTCTTTTGCGAGATCGGTGCATTTGAATGCAAATACACGAAATTGACGCAGAAACATCGTATCGGCAAGCCGAAGCGCGATGCAATCGAGTATATTTCAGATTCGATGATTACTCGTTTCACGAGTCTATTTCTGTGCCGAATTGTTGCTTCTTGGGCGAGATCGGAGCATTAGAATGCAAATACACGAAATAGATGCAAAACACCGAATCAGCAAGCCGAAGCGCGATGCAATCGAGTATATTTCAGATTCGATGATTACTCGTTTCACGAGACTATTTCTGTACCGAATCGTTGTTTCTTGTGCGAGATCGGTGCATTTGAATGCAAATACACGAAATTGAAGCAGAGACACCGAATCGGCGAGCCGAAACGCGATGCAATAGAGTTTATTTCAGATTCGATGATTCCTCGTTTCACGAGTCTATTTCTGTGCCGAATCGTTGTTTCTTGTGCGAGATCGGTGCATTTGAATGCAAATCCACGATATAGACGCAGAAAGGACGAATCGGCAAGCCGAAGCGCGATGCAATCGAGTTTATTTCGGATTCGATGTTTCCTCGATTCACGAGTCTATTTCTGTGCCGTACCGTTGTTTCTTGTGCGAGATCGGTGCATTTGAATGCAAATACACGAAATAGACGCAGAAACGCCGAAACGAGATGCAAACGAGTTTATTTCGGATTCGATGATTCCTCGTTTCACGAGTCTATTTCTGGGCCGAATCGTTGTTTCTTGTGCGAGATCGGTGCATTTGAATGCAAATACACGAAACAGACGCAGAAACGCCGAATCGGCAAGACCGAAACGCGATGCAATCGAGTTTTTTTTCAGATACGATGATTCCTCGTTTCACGAGTCTATTTCTGTGCTGAATCGTTGTTTCTTGTGTGAGATCGGTGCATTTGAATGCAAATACACGAAATTGAAGCAGAAACGCCGAAACGAGATGCAAACGAGTTTATTTCAGATTCGATGATTCCTCGTTTCACGAGTCTATTTCTGGGCCGAATCGTTGTTTCTTGTGCGAGATCGGTGCATTTGAATGCAAATACACGAAACAGACGCAGAAACGCCGAATCGGCAAGCCGAAGCGCGATGCAATCGAGTTTATTTCGGATTCGATGTTTCCTCGATTCACGAGTCTATTTCTGTGCCGTACCGTTGTTTCTTGTGCGAGATCGGTGCATTTGAATGCAACTACACGAAATAGACGCAGAAACGCCGAAACGAGATGCAAACGAGTTTATTTCGGATTCGATGATTCCTCGTTTCACGAGTCTATTTCTGGGCCGAATCGTTGTTTCTTGTGCGAGATCGGTGCATTTGAATGCAAATACACGAAACAGACGCAGAAACGCCGAATCGGCAAGACCGAAACGCGATGCAATCGAGTTTTTTTTCAGATGCGATGATTCCTCGTTTCACGAGTCTATTTCTGTGCTGAATCGTTGTTTCTTGTGTGAGATCGGTGCATTTGAATGCAAATACACGAAATAGACGCAGAAACGCCGAAACGAGATGCAAACGAGTTTATTTCAGATTCGATGATTCCTCGTTTCACGAGTCTATTTCTGTGCCGAATCGTTGTTTCTTGTGCGAGATCGGTGCATTTGAATGCAAATACACGAAATAGACGCAGAAACGCCGAAACGAGATGCAAACGAGTTTATTTCAGATTCGATGATTCCTCGTTTCACGAGTCTATGTCTGGGCCGTATCGTTGTTTCTTGTGCGAGATCGGTGCATTTGAATGCAAATACACGAAATAGACGCAGAAACGCCGAAACGAGATGCAAACGAGTTTATTTCAGATTCGATGATTACTCGTTTCACGAGTCTATTTCTGGGCCGAATCGTTGTTTCCTGTGCGAGATCGGTGCATTTGAATGCAAATACACGAAACAGACGCAGAAACGCCGAATCGGCAAGACCGAAACGCGATGCAATCGAGTTTTTTTTCAGATTCGATGATTCCTCGTTTCACGAGTCTATTTCTGTGCCGAATCGTTGTTTCTTGTGTGAGATCGGTGCATTTGAAAGCAAATACACGAAATAGATGCAAAACACCGAATCAGCAAGCCGAAGCGCGATGCAATCGAGTATATTTCAGATTCGATGATTACTCGTTTCACGAGTCTATTTCTGTACCGAATCGTTGTTTCTTGGACGAGATCGGAGCATTAGAATGCAAATACACGAAATAGATGCAAAACACCGAATCAGCAAGCCGAAGCCCGATGCAATCGAGTATATTTCAGATTCGATGATTACTCGTTTCACGAGTCTATTTCTGTGCCGAATCGTTGTTTCTTGTGTGAGATCGGTGCATTTGAATGCAAATACACGAAATAGACGCAGAAACGCCGAAACGAGATGCAAACGAGTTTATTTCGGATTCGATGATTCCTCGTTTCACGAGTCTATTTCTGGGCCGAATCGTTGTTTCTTGTGCGAGATCGGTGCATTTGAATGCAAATACACGAAACAGACGCAGAATCGCCGAATCGGCAAGACCGAAACGCGATGCAATCGAGTTTTTTTTCAGATACGATGATTCCTCGTTTCACGAGTCTATTTCTGTGCTGAATCGTTGTTTCTTGTGTGAGATCGGTGCATTTGAATGCAAATACACGAAATAGACGCAGAAACGCCGAAACGAGATGCAAACGAGTTTATTTCAGATTCGATGATTCCTCGTTTCACGAGTCTATTTCTGGGCCGAATCGTTGTTTCTTGTGCGAGATCGGTGCATTTGAATGCAAATACACGAAACAGACGCAGAAACGCCGAATCGGCAAGCCGAAGCGCGATGCAATCGAGTTTATTTCGGATTCGATGTTTCCTCGATTCACGAGTCTATTTCTGTGCCGTACCGTTGTTTCTTGTGCGAGATCGGTGCATTTGAATGCAACTACACGAAATAGACGCAGAAACGCCGAAACGAGATGCAAACGAGTTTATTTCGGATTCGATGATTCCTCGTTTCACGAGTCTATTTCTGGGCCGAATCGTTGTTTCTTGTGCGAGATCGGTGCATTTGAATGCAAATACACGAAACAGACGCAGAAACGCCGAATCGGCAAGACCGAAACGCGATGCAATCGAGTTTTTTTTCAGATGCGATGATTCCTCGTTTCACGAGTCTATTTCTGTGCTGAATCGTTGTTTCTTGTGTGAGATCGGTGCATTTGAATGCAAATACACGAAATAGACGCAGAAACGCCGAAACGAGATGCAAACGAGTTTATTTCAGATTCGATGATTCCTCGTTTCACGAGTCTATTTCTGTGCCGAATCGTTGTTTCTTGTGCGAGATCGGTGCATTTGAATGCAAATACACGAAATAGACGCAGAAACGCCGAAACGAGATGCAAACGAGTTTATTTCAGATTCGATGATTCCTCGTTTCACGAGTCTATGTCTGGGCCGTATCGTTGTTTCTTGTGCGAGATCGGTGCATGTGAATGCAAATACACGAAATAGACGCAGAAACGCCGAAACGAGATGCAAACGAGTTTATTTCAGATTCGATGATTCCTCGTTTCACGAGTCTATTTCTGGGCCGAATCGTTGTTTCCTGTGCGAGATCGGTGCATTTGAATGCAAATACGCGAAACAGACGCAGAAACGCCGAATCGGCAAGACCGAAACGCGATGCAATCGAGTTTTTTTTCAGATTCGATGATTCCTCGTTTCACGAGTCTATTTCTGTGCCGAATCGTTGTTTCTTGTGTGAGATCGGTGCATTTGAAAGCAAATACACGAAATAGATGCAAAACACCGAATCAGCAAGCCGAAGCGCGATGCAATCGAGTATATTTCAGATTCGATGATTACTCGTTTCACGAGTCTATTTCTGTACCGAATCGTTGTTTCTTGGACGAGATCGGAGCATTAGAATGCAAATACACGAAATAGATGCAAAACACCGAATCAGCAAGCCGAAGCCCGATGCAATCGAGTATATTTCAGATTCGATGATTACTCGTTTCACGAGTCTATTTCTGTGCCGAATCGTTGTTTCTTGTGCGAGATCGGTGCATTTGAATGCAAATACACGAAATTGACGCAGAGACACCGAATCGGCGAGCCGAAACGCGATGCAATCGAGTTTATTTCTGATTCGATGATTCCTCGTTTCACGAGTCTATTTCTGTGCCGAATCGTTGTTTCTTGTGCGAGATCGGTGCATTTCAATGCAAATACACGAAATTGACGCAGAAACGACGAATTGGGGAGCCGAAACGCGATGCAATCGAGTTTATTTCAGATTCGATGATTACTCGTTTCACGAGTCAATTTCTGAGCCGGATCGTTGTTTCTTGTGGGAGATCAGTGCATTTGAATGCAAATACACGAAATAGACGCAGAAACGCCGAATCGGCATGCCGAAGCGCGATGCAATAGAGTTTATTTCAGATTCGATGATTCCTCGTTTCACGAGTCTATTTCTGTGCCGAATCGTTGTTTCTTGTGCGAGATCGGTGCATTTGAATGCAAATACACGAAATTGACGCAGAAACATCGTATCGGCAAGCCGAAGCGCGATGCAATCGAGTATATTTCAGATTCGATGATTACTCGTTTCACGAGTCTATTTCTGTGCCGAATTGTTGCTTCTTGGGCGAGATCGGAGCATTAGAATGCAAATACACGAAATAGATGCAAAACACCGAATCAGCAAGCCGAAGCGCGATGCAATCGAGTATATTTCAGATTCGATGATTACTCGTTTCACGAGTCTATTTCTGTGCCGAATTGTTGCTTCTTGGGCGAGATCGGAGCATTAGAATGCAAATACACGAAATAGATGCAAAACACCGAATCAGCAAGCCGAAGCGCGATGCAATCGAGTATATTTCAGATTCGATGATTACTCGTTTCACGAGTCTATTTCTGTACCGAATCGTTGTTTCTTGTGCGAGATCGGTGCATTTGAATGCAAATACACGAAATTGAAGCAGAGACACCGAATCGGCGAGCCGAAACGCGATGCAATAGAGTTTATTTCAGATTCGATGATTCCTCGTTTCACGAGTCTATTTCTGTGCCGAATCGTTGTTTCTTGTGCGAGATCGGTGCATTTGAATGCAAATACACGAAATTGACGCAGAGACACCGAATCGGCGATCCGAAACGCGATGCAATAGAGTTTATTTCTGATTCGATGTTTCCTCGCTTCACGAGTCTATTTCTGTGCCGTACCGTTGTTTCTTGTTCGAGATCGGTGCATTTGAATGCAAATACACGAAATAGACGCAGAAACGACGAATTGGGGAGCCGAAACGCGATGCAATCGAGTTTATTTCAGATTCGATGATTCCTCGTTTCACGAGTCTATTTCTGTGCCGATTTGTTGTTTCTTGTGCGAGATCGGTGCATTTGAATGCAAATCCACGATATAGACGCAGAAACGACGAATCAGCAAGCCGAAGCGCGATGCAATCGAGTTTATTTCAGATTCGATGTTTCCTCGATTCACGAGTCTATTTCTGTGCCGTACCGTTGTTTCTTGTGCGAGATCGGTGCATTTCAATGCAAATACACGAAATAGACGCAGAAACGCCGAAACGAGATGCAAACGAGTTTATTTCGGATTCGATGATTCCTCGTTTCACGAGTCTATTTCTGGGCCGAATCGTTGTTTCTTGTGCGAGATCGGTGCATTTGAATGCAAATACACGTGTTACGTTCCAGGTACCCAGCGAACGAGAGGGCGACACCTGGAGCGACGGAGACAAGATTTTAATAAGAACGGTCTTTTACGCCGAGACAGCCAGATGGGCTGTCATATGCGTTAGGACACCGGAAACCGTTTAGAGCCGACATCCGCTTGCAGTCAACGCGGATGGGAATGATTTGAGGTTAGTATAACGAACGCGGTGAGTTGACAGGACGCGGAGAAGAGGTACAGTATATTAGAGTATGACACGAATTCTCACCGGTCGTTAGCGGGTTAGTAGTATTGTCGCAGGAGCTGCGCACGTCGAGCTGCGTAGACCTCGTACTGGGGATCGTCTATGCAGATCTCTTCTAGACGAGGTAGGTTAGGCAGCCGTCTGCGTGGCTGCTGCGGAAGGATGACAGCTGGACGAACTGGTAGACGCAAGATGATGCGTTCAGAAGCTGACAGGTAATTATCGTTGATAATCCTGCAGCGTGGACGTGGGAGAATGACGGTCTCCTGACTGTCGTCGTCTGAGATGTCAATCAGGTCGATGACCTCGTAGCACTCAGCTGGCTGGCCGACTGGGCTTGCTGGACGCGCGAGGTCCGCGTGGTTGACCTCGTTTTGGAGAACCGGGCGACACTGACAGCCGTAGACGGAAACGTGGTCAGACGCGTCGCATTCGATTCTTTCGGTCGTCCCGAGAAGTTCGGTCCAGTTAGCAGAGGCTAATAGACTGTTTAACACGGCAGATTGATTCAAGGCTTTACGGAACTTGGCAATCTGAACCTTCCGGCCGGCACGACGCGTACGACGCATGTGAGGATGGGTTCAAGAAAAACACCCTATCTGAATTGATTATAAAACGTCCACTCGTTATCGACGCTACTCAGCGGAGCGGTGAGACACCGAACTCGCTAGCCGAGTCACTTAGCGTGAGAACGAGGGCACTGATTCGAAACTGTCACTGAATTGAAGTAGTTACTCCGTATAAGTGTTTGCACAAGAATAAAAGTCTACTCGTCAATTACTATCTCGGCGGAGCGATATGCAGCTTCCCTTTGTGACCGAGATTTGTATAGTAATATATCGAGAGCACGAGTTCGAAGTCGACTTGTCGAACGTCTACTGGCGGTGCTGTGTTGCCACTTCACTCTGAGACCAGGTTATTAGACGAAACAAGCGCACGTTGGAATATTAAAATATGAATATTGAAATAATAATATTGAATTAGACTGTCTCTTGTCGAAGTCTAACTGGCGGTGCTGTGTTACCACTTCACTCTGAGACCAGGTTATTTAGACGAGACAAGAGTACGTTGAGATATTATAAAAGAACTGTCACTTGAAATAAAAGAATAGATGCAAGTAAAAACAAACACACGAAGAACTGGTATGATCGTAGTTTATTCACAAGTCCTTAGACTTCACTTGAAAACAAATAATAAAGTCCGTAGACTGTCACGTAACAAAATGATATAGTATAATAATAATAAATCGTAGATGCACAATAATTATTTATATAGAGAAGTTGGATTTTAATAGGAGTTGATTTAGTAATGATTTGGGAGTTAGGAATAGTATTTGAATTGAATTGGAATAGTAGGAGCACTCGTCGTAGACTTTTCGTCGAATTCCCGAATTGAAGTGACGCAGGTTAGCACGTCTGTTCACTTCGCTGGCTTAGGCCAGACTGAATTATTCTTCAGTTCGCTCGGCTTTATACCTTTTCATTCCTGCTGAGGCAGCGGTCTCTTTGTTCTCGAGGAACGCTGATTCTGCAGTCTCTTTGTTCTCGAGAAAAGGTCTACTCGAGAGGAGATGAGGGTTAGAACAAGTTGTGAGTGTAGATGAGGGCTTGAACAAGTTGTAAGTGGAAATGAGGATTTGAACAAGCTGTGAGTAGTGGTGAAGATCCGAACAAGGATTTTGGGTAAAGTGGAGATTTGAGCGAGGATTGGTTTTAGGACAATTTCCAAAAAGGTTTGGGATTTAAGTAGCGATGGGTTGGAACGATTATGTGAAAAGTTGGGAATTGAATAGCGATGGGTTTTGGAACAATTTCGTAGAATGTTAAGATGGAAGTAGTGATGGGTTTTTGAACAAGTTTAGAGTGATTTCTTAGGAGTTCGAGATAGGAGTAGTGATGGGTTTTTGAACAAGTTTAGGGATGTTGGAGGACTTGATGAGCTGAACATTTATGGATACAATAATCTTAGTTTTTAGAGCTTAATTCTATAATCGAGTGACGACTCGATTTCGCACATTATGCATGTAATACAATTTAGATTCATGCATACTTTCCATACTTATCGAGGTATACACGCAAAGTCCAACGTCGGTGGTCGGACCGACGTAACACCTCCCTTGCCGAAGAAGAAATTTCACGCAGGAAATTTCTCGACTCGGGGTGCTTTGACGAACGCACGTACTTATAGTCTATCGTCGTTCGTTGTGTCGTGAGTGAGTGATCCACGCAGGGAGCTCAGCTCACGGCGAATGCTCTCGACATTGGTACGGAACACTGGGTGCACTGATATGTTGTCTAGGTCCGCACGGGGGTTTGGGGATGGTTTCACTGATTTTGGACAGTCGATGTCGCAATGTTCTTTCGACTGTGTTGAGGGTATTTGGGGTGGGAGGGGATCACACACTTCACTATCGTTTTCTTAATGCTGATTCGAAGGTTTGTATTTGAAGTGATAAGTGTACTCTCCTTGGTTCTGGTTTTGGAATTATTGCAGGTTGATCTTTTGAGATCGACTCGTATGCTTGATCGATACGAGGTGGAGTCTTATGCAGACGTTTGTTTGATTTGCCAGAATCAAGGATGTGAGTAGCTCTATTCAAGAAGTTAAGGCTACACTCGTCGGCTTCTTTAGCGTCGACTTTATATGAATTTGCGATGGGGTAAACCCTTTTAGGTTTTGATTTGAGAGAGCCTTCCTGGGGTTCGGAATTAGTAAGGTCGGGATGGTTACCGAATTCGTCGGGATGGTTACCGGAATTAAGAAGGTCGGGATGGTTACCGAATGCGTCGGGATGGTTACCGGAATTTGTAGGGTCGGGATGGTTACCGAATGCGTCGGGATGGTTACCGGAATTAGAAAGGTCGGGATGGTTACCGAATGCGTCGGTATGGTTACCGGAATTAGTAAGGTCGGGATGGTTACCGAATGCGTCGGGATGGTTACCGGAATTAGAAAGGTCGGGATGGTTACCGAATGCGTCGGAATGGTTACCGGAATTGAGAAAATCGGAGTGGTTACCGGAACTTGCTGAATAGCGCTCGATCTCTTCCACTTCCAAGGTGGGTAGTTGGAACGCTATCGGACACGAGGATGTGTTGAAACATCTTAGGCACGCTTTGCCCTCGCGGTTAGTGACTACGCAGTCACCGAGGAATACATCCGGCGCGATGTCAATGCGACGAATATATCCCTGTTTTGGGCCATCGACGCTGACTGCAATGCAGGCCGCGGTACGTGGCTCGATTACAAACTGCTCGGAGTTTGTCTTAGTCTCATTGTTGGACCGTGGAATTGAATTCTCGCTCTTAACGGTCTGACTCTTCGCGGTTTTCTCCGATATCTCACGAGTCTCCTTTGATTCCGGCCGTTTATTCGAGGAAGGCCTTGGTGGCTCAGTCCTCGCGGCGTTTTTCTCTAGGGAGAGCTCGATCGATTCCCGAGAAGGCATTGATATAACCTTCGTCACCGGATATTCGCGAGACTCAGTCGGTAGTGTGCGAGGGTTGGAGAACGGAATGGATGCGTCTCCAAGCAAGACAAATTGTCTTGCGAAGGAAATCTCAGCTCCTCCTATGAAGAAGGGCGAGCCGAGAATTCCATCGATGTTAACCGGAAAATCGTCCTCAAGTACTTGGAAGGTTACAGGAGTTGTTCCCTGGACTACGATGTTGACTTCACCGAGAGTTGTTAAAGAGCCCTCGGTTATTCCTTGTACTTCTATTTTATTAGACGGATCGATTTCGGTGTTAGGCATAAGGCCTGACGCGCGGATCAAATTTATTTCGGAACCCGTATCCAACAAGAATTCACATTTTCTTTTCAGTTGGGGGGCAGAAACTTTTATGCGCGGTATTGGAGAGTCTACTGCGAGGTTGACGGCAGAGACGAGTCTTTGGGCGGGTCGTTTGCCCGGATTACGGTTTGAATCCGCGTAGGAGGTTGGCTCGGGGACGCGGCCTCCCGCCGTCGGCTGGCGTCGATCGGGAGGCCGGGTTCGTTTCCCGACCTATTGTTGTTGAAGGCACGTTTGCGACATTCGTGAATGTCGTGCCCTGGGATTCTGCAGTAGTTGCAATATTTTTGTTGGGACGCTGGACGCCTATCGCGGTCTTCACGGTATGTGTTTCGTTCGTGAAGATCGGGTTCGGAGCGTCGTTGTGGCGTCGGGGAGCGATAAGAGTCGCGGTTTGGGTTACGCCACGATTCTGGACGTTGGTCGGATCTAGTGTCTCGACGTTCCGGAGCTCGCTCCTGAGGAATGTGATTATCGCGTGAGGAGTAATCGTTAGAAGAACGCTGACGAAACGGACTTCTGTTGTCTGAGAAACTGACGCGGCGAGGTTCTTCGCGGAATGTTCCTCGGCGACGAGCTTCGTAAAGCTCGTATTGCTTGTAAGCCGATATAGCTGCCTCGAAGATTACAGAGGATCTTTGCGAACGGCAATGGAGGACTTCAGCGCGTAACTGTGGGAGAAGTCCGCGGAGGAAACATTCGACAACGAAATTATCTAAGTCCTCGTAATCGAAATGACTCTCCGTAGAGTCCTGTATAGCGGTGCGCAGATCTTTGACGCGGTTGATATAGTCCAGAATGTGCTCATTCTGGCCTTGGGCTATACCGGCGAGTTCACCACGGTACTGGTCCACGAATTTGTACGGGCCCAGTACGGTTCGTAGCTTATCGCATAAGGCGGAAATTGTTCGAATGTTTTCGCCTTCGATAGCGGCGTATGCGCGATCATGGAGTTTATTGCAAATTAGCTTTGTTAATGCTAATTCGGCGGTAGCTGGGACTGCATCACGAGCGCGTTTGCATGCTCGGATGAATTTTAGGACTGGGATGGACGTGCCATCGAATTTGGGAACAAGCTCGGCAGCTTGTTTTAATGCAAAATTGCCGGTGGGCTCGAACTGAGGAGGCTCGAAATTATTCGAGGAGAGTGGTGAGCGCGGCTGTTGAGTGCTTCGATTAGCGACGCGGAGAGTTTGAATTTCCTGACGTAGTTCGTCAAACATATTCCTCTGATTTTGGGCGTCCTCTTCGTATTTGAGGCGCAGTTTAGCTATGAACTCCGTTTGTTCCCTTAGGTATTCCTCTTTGCGTGCGAGGGTTTGAGAATAGATTAATAACTCTTCCTCCGTCGGAAGCGGGAGATTTTGCGGATCGACCACATCAGGGTCTACTTGAGGATCCGGATGGGATCGTGTGACTGGCCGACTTGCCATTTTGGATTATTAGAGCGAGATGCGAATGTGAATTCTTAATTAGATTTGTGTAGCATGATCGTGTTACGATGTTGAGGTTTACCGGCGACCGTTTCACGTCCTACCGACTGCGCCAAAAATTTGTCTTGTTACGTTCCAGGTACCCAGCGAACGAGAGGGCGACACCTGGAGCGACGGAGACAAGATTTTAATAAGAACGGTCTTTTACGCCGAGACAGCCAGATGGGCTGTCATATGCGTTAGGACACCGGAAACCGTTTAGAGCCGACATCCGCTTGCAGTCAACGCGGATGGGAATGATTTGAGGTTAGTATAACGAACGCGGTGAGTTGACAGGACGCGGAGAAGAGGTACAGTATATTAGAGTATGACACGAATTCTCACCGGTCGTTAGCGGGTTAGTAGTATTGTCGCAGGAGCTGCGCACGTCGAGCTGCGTAGACCTCGTACTGGGGATCGTCTATGCAGATCTCTTCTAGACGAGGTAGGTTAGGCAGCCGTCTGCGTGGCTGCTGCGGAAGGATGACAGCTGGACGAACTGGTAGACGCAAGATGATGCGTTCAGAAGCTGACAGGTAATTATCGTTGATAATCCTGCAGCGTGGACGTGGGAGAATGACGGTCTCCTGACTGTCGTCGTCTGAGATGTCAATCAGGTCGATGACCTCGTAGCACTCAGCTGGCTGGCCGACTGGGCTTGCTGGACGCGCGAGGTCCGCGTGGTTGACCTCGTTTTGGAGAACCGGGCGACACTGACAGCCGTAGACGGAAACGTGGTCAGACGCGTCGCATTCGATTCTTTCGGTCGTCCCGAGAAGTTCGGTCCAGTTAGCAGAGGCTAATAGACTGTTTAACACGGCAGATTGATTCAAGGCTTTACGGAACTTGGCAATCTGAACCTTCCGGCCGGCACGACGCGTACGACGCATGTGAGGATGGGTTCAAGAAAAACACCCTATCTGAATTGATTATAAAACGTCCACTCGTTATCGACGCTACTCAGCGGAGCGGTGAGACACCGAACTCGCTAGCCGAGTCACTTAGCGTGAGAACGAGGGCACTGATTCGAAACTGTCACTGAATTGAAGTAGTTACTCCGTATAAGTGTTTGCACAAGAATAAAAGTCTACTCGTCAATTACTATCTCGGCGGAGCGATATGCAGCTTCCCTTTGTGACCGAGATTTGTATAGTAATATATCGAGAGCACGAGTTCGAAGTCGACTTGTCGAACGTCTACTGGCGGTGCTGTGTTGCCACTTCACTCTGAGACCAGGTTATTAGACGAAACAAGCGCACGTTGGAATATTAAAATATGAATATTGAAATAATAATATTGAATTAGACTGTCTCTTGTCGAAGTCTAACTGGCGGTGCTGTGTTACCACTTCACTCTGAGACCAGGTTATTTAGACGAGACAAGAGTACGTTGAGATATTATAAAAGAACTGTCACTTGAAATAAAAGAATAGATGCAAGTAAAAACAAACACACGAAGAACTGGTATGATCGTAGTTTATTCACAAGTCCTTAGACTTCACTTGAAAACAAATAATAAAGTCCGTAGACTGTCACGTAACAAAATGATATAGTATAATAATAATAAATCGTAGATGCACAATAATTATTTATATAGAGAAGTTGGATTTTAATAGGAGTTGATTTAGTAATGATTTGGGAGTTAGGAATAGTATTTGAATTGAATTGGAATAGTAGGAGCACTCGTCGTAGACTTTTCGTCGAATTCCCGAATTGAAGTGACGCAGGTTAGCACGTCTGTTCACTTCGCTGGCTTAGGCCAGACTGAATTATTCTTCAGTTCGCTCGGCTTTATACCTTTTCATTCCTGCTGAGGCAGCGGTCTCTTTGTTCTCGAGGAACGCTGATTCTGCAGTCTCTTTGTTCTCGAGAAAAGGTCTACTCGAGAGGAGATGAGGGTTAGAACAAGTTGTGAGTGTAGATGAGGGCTTGAACAAGTTGTAAGTGGAAATGAGGATTTGAACAAGCTGTGAGTAGTGGTGAAGATCCGAACAAGGATTTTGGGTAAAGTGGAGATTTGAGCGAGGATTGGTTTTAGGACAATTTCCAAAAAGGTTTGGGATTTAAGTAGCGATGGGTTGGAACGATTATGTGAAAAGTTGGGAATTGAATAGCGATGGGTTTTGGAACAATTTCGTAGAATGTTAAGATGGAAGTAGTGATGGGTTTTTGAACAAGTTTAGAGTGATTTCTTAGGAGTTCGAGATAGGAGTAGTGATGGGTTTTTGAACAAGTTTAGGGATGTTGGAGGACTTGATGAGCTGAACATTTATGGATACAATAATCTTAGTTTTTAGAGCTTAATTCTATAATCGAGTGACGACTCGATTTCGCACATTATGCATGTAATACAATTTAGATTCATGCATACTTTCCATACTTATCGAGGTATACACGCAAAGTCCAACGTCGGTGGTCGGACCGACGTAACACACGAAACAGACGCAGAAACGCCGAATCGGCAAGACCGAAACGCGATGCAATCGAGTTTTTTTTCAGATACGATGATTCCTCGTTTCACGAGTCTATTTCTGTGCTGAATCGTTGTTTCTTGTGTGAGATCGGTGCATTTGAATGCAAATACACGAAATAGACGCAGAAACGCCGAAACGAGATGCAAACGAGTTTATTTCAGATTCGATGATTCCTCGTTTCACGAGTCTATTTCTGGGCCGAATCGTTGTTTCTTGTGCGAGATCGGTGCATTTGAATGCAAATACACGAAACAGACGCAGAAACGCCGAATCGGCAAGACCGAAACGCGATGCAATCGAGTTTTTTTTCAGATTCGATGATTCCTCGTTTCACGAGTCTATTTCTGTGCCGAATCGTGGTTTCTTGTGTGAGATCGGTGCATTTGAAAGCAAATACACGAAATAGATGCAAAACACCGAATCAGCAAGCCGAAGCGCGATGCAATCGAGTATAATTCAGATTCGATGATTACTCGTTTCACGAGTCTATTTCTGTACCGAATCGTTGTTTCTTGGACGAGATCGGAGCATTAGAATGCAAATACACGAAATAGATGCAAAACACCGAATCAGCAAGCCGAAGCCCGATGCAATCGAGTATATTTCAGATTCGATGATTACTCGTTTCACGAGTCTATTTCTGTGCCGAATCGTTGTTTCTTGTGTGAGATCGGTGCATTTGAATGCAAATACACGAAATAGACGCAGAAACGCCGAAACGAGATGCAAACGAGTTTATTTCGGATTCGATGATTCCTCGTTTCACGAGTCTATTTCTGGGCCGAATCGTTGTTTCTTGTGCGAGATCGGTGCATTTGAATGCAAATACACGAAACAGACGCAGAAACGCCGAATCGGCAAGACCGAAACGCGATGCAATCGAGTTTTTTTTCAGATACGATGATTCCTCGTTTCACGAGTCTATTTCTGTGCTGAATCGTTGTTTCTTGTGTGAGATCGGTGCATTTGAATGCAAATACACGAAATAGACGCAGAAACGCCGAAACGAGATGCAAACGAGTTTATTTCAGATTCGATGATTCCTCGTTTCACGAGTCTATTTCTGGGCCGAATCGTTGTTTCTTGTGCGAGATCGGTGCATTTGAATGCAAATACACGAAACAGACGCAGAAACGCCGAATCGGCAAGCCGAAGCGCGATGCAATCGAGTTTATTTCGGATTCGATGTTTCCTCGATTCACGAGTCTATTTCTGTGCCGTACCGTTGTTTCTTGTGCGAGATCGGTGCATTTGAATGCAACTACACGAAATAGACGCAGAAACGCCGAAACGAGATGCAAACGAGTTTATTTCGGATTCGATGATTCCTCGTTTCACGAGTCTATTTCTGGGCCGAATCGTTGTTTCTTGTGCGAGATCGGTGCATTTGAATGCAAATACACGAAACAGACGCAGAAACGCCGAATCGGCAAGACCGAAACGCGATGCAATCGAGTTTTTTTTCAGATGCGATGATTCCTCGTTTCACGAGTCTATTTCTGTGC
The DNA here is from genome assembly GCA_963966675.1 of Lasioglossum calceatum. Taxonomy (NCBI): domain Eukaryota; kingdom Metazoa; phylum Arthropoda; class Insecta; order Hymenoptera; family Halictidae; genus Lasioglossum; species Lasioglossum calceatum. Next base: position 68,673 of record CAXAAD010000211.1, on the reverse strand, counting down.
TGAATCGTTGTTTCTTGTGTGAGATCGGTGCATTTGAATGCAAATACACGAAATAGACGAAGAAACGCCGAAACGAGATGCAAACGAGTTTATTTCAGATTCGATGATTCCTCGTTTCACGAGTCTATTTCTGTGCCGAATCGTTGTTTCTTGTGCGAGATCGGTGCATTTGAATGCAAATACACGAAATAGACGCAGAAACGCCGAAACGAGATGCAAACGAGTTTATTTCAGATTCGATGATTCCTCGTTTCACGAGTCTATGTCTGGGCCGTATCGTTGTTTCTTGTGCGAGATCGGTGCATGTGAATGCAAATACACGAAATAGACGCAGAAACGCCGAAACGAGATGCAAACGAGTTTATTTCAGATTCGATGATTCCTCGTTTCACGAGTCTATTTCTGGGCCGAATCGTTGTTTCCTGTGCGAGACGTGTGCATTTGAATGCAAATACACGAAACAGACGCAGAAACGCCGAATCGGCAAGACCGAAACGCGATGCAATCGAGTTTTTTTTCAGATTCGATGATTCCTCGTTTCACGAGTCTATTTCTGTGCCGAATCGTTGTTTCTTGTGTGAGATCGGTGCATTTGAAAGCAAATACACGAAATAGATGCAAAACACCGAATCAGCAAGCCGAAGCGCGATGCAATCGAGTATATTTCAGATTCGATGATTACTCGTTTCACGAGTCTATTTCTGTACCGAATCGTTGTTTCTTGGACGAGATCGGAGCATTAGAATGCAAATACACGAAATAGATGCAAAACACCGAATCAGCAAGCCGAAGCCCGATGCAATCGAGTATATTTCAGATTCGATGATTACTCGTTTCACGAGTCTATTTCTGTGCCGAATCGTTGTTTCTTGTGCGAGATCGGTGCATTTGAATGCAAATACACGAAATTGACGCAGAGACACCGAATCGGCGAGCCGAAACGCGATGCAATCGAGTTTATTTCTGATTCGATGATTCCTCGTTTCACGAGTCTATTTCTGTGCCGAATCGTTGTTTCTTGTGCGAGATCGGTGTATTTCAATGCAAATACACGAAATTGACGCAGAAACGACGAATTGGGGAGCCGAAACGCGATGCAATCGAGTTTATTTCAGATTCGATGATTACTCGTTTCACGAGTCAATTTCTGAGCCGGATCGTTGTTTCTTGTGGGAGATCAGTGCATTTGAATGCAAATACACGAAATAGACGCAGAAACGCCGAATCGGCATGCCGAAGCGCGATGCAATAGAGTTTATTTCAGATTCGATGATTCCTCGTTTCACGAATCTATTTCTGTGCCGAATCGTTGTTTCTTGTGCGAGATCGGTGCATTTGAATGCAAATACACGAAATTGACGCAGAAACATCGTATCGGCAAGCCGAAGCGCGATGCAATCGAGTATATTTCAGATTCGATGATTACTCGTTTCACGAGTCTATTTCTGTGCCGAATTGTTGCTTCTTGGGCGAGATCGGAGCATTAGAATGCAAATACACGAAATAGATGCAAAACACCGAATCAGCAAGCCGAAGCGCGATGCAATCGAGTATATTTCAGATTCGATGATTACTCGTTTCACGAGTCTATTTCTGTGCCGAATTGTTGCTTCTTGGGCGAGATCGGAGCATTAGAATGCAAATACACGAAATAGATGCAAAACACCGAATCAGCAAGCCGAAGCGCGATGCAATCGAGTATATTTCAGATTCGATGATTACTCGTTTCACGAGTCTATTTCTGTACCGAATCGTTGTTTCTTGTGCGAGATCGGTGCATTTGAATGCAAATACACGAAATTGAAGCAGAGACACCGAATCGGCGAGCCGAAACGCGATGCAATAGAGTTTATTTCAGATTCGATGATTCCTCGTTTCACGAGTCTATTTCTGTGCCGAATCGTTGTTTCTTGTGCGAGATCGGTGCATTTGAATGCAAATACACGAAATTGACGCAGAGACACCGAATCGGCGAGCCGAAACGCGATGCAATAGAGTTTATTTCTGATTCGATGTTTCCTCGCTTCACGAGTCTATTTCTGTGCCGTACCGTTGTTTCTTGTTCGAGATCGGTGCATTTGAATGCAAATACACGAAATAGACGCAGAAACGACGAATTGGGGAGCCGAAACGCGATGCAATCGAGTTTATTTCAGATTCGATGATTACTCGTTTCACGAGTCTATTTCTGAGCCGGATCGTTGTTTCTTGTGCGAGATCAGTGCATTTGAATGCAAATACACGAAATAGACGCAGAAACGCCGAATCGGCATGCCGAAACGCGATGCAATCGAGTTTATTTCAGATTCGATGATTCCTCGTTTCACGAGTCTATTTCTGTGCCGATTTGTTGTTTCTTGTGCGAGATCGGTGCATTTGAATGCAAATCCACGATATAGACGCAGAAACGACGAATCAGCAAGCCGAAGCGCGATGCAATCGAGTTTATTTCAGATTCGATGTTTCCTCGATTCACGAGTCTATTTCTGTGCCGTACCGTTGTTTCTTGTGCGAGATCGGTGCATTTCAATGCAAATACACGAAATAGACGCAGAAACGCCGAATCGGCATGCCGAAACGCGATGCAATCGAGTTTATTTCAGATTCGATGATTCCTCGTTTCACGAGTCTATTTCTGTGCCGAATTGTTGTTTCTTGTGCGAGATCGGTGCATTTGAATGCAAATCCACGATATAGACGCAGAAAGGACGAATCGGCAAGCCGAAGCGCGATGCAATCGAGTTTATTTCGGATTCGATGTTTCCTCGATTCACGAGTCTATTTCTGTGCCGTACCGTTGTTTCTTGTGCGAGATCGGTGCATTTGAATGCAAATACACGAAATAGACGCAGAAACGCCGAAACGAGATGCAAACGAGTTTATTCCGGATTCGATGATTCCTCGTTTCACGAGTCTATTTCTGGGCCGAATCGTTGTTTCTTGTGCGAGATCGGTGCATTTGAATGCAAATACACGAAATTGACGCAGAGACACCGAATCGGCGAGCCGAAACGCGATGCAATAGAGTTTATTTCTGATTCGATGTTTCCTCGCTTCACGAGTCTATTTCTGTGCCGTACCGTTGTTTCTTGTTCGAGATCGGTGCATTTGAATGCAAATACACGAAATAGACGCAGAAACGACGAATTGGGGAGCCGAAACGCGATGCAATCGAGTTTATTTCAGATTCGATGATTACTCGTTTCACGAGTCAATTTCTGAGCCGGATCGCTGTTTCTTGTGCGAGATCAGTGCATTTGAATGCAAATACACGAAATAGACGCAGAAACGCCGAATCGGCATGCCGAAACGCGATGCAATCGAGTTTATTTCAGATTCGATGATTCCTCGTTTCACGAGTCTATTTCTGTGCCGATTTGTTGTTTCTTGTGCGAGATCGGTGCATTTGAATGCAAATCCACGATATAGACGCAGAAACGACGAATCAGCAAGCCGAAGCGCGATGCAATCGAGTTTATTTCAGATTCGATGTTTCCTCGATTCACGAGTCTATTTCTGTGCCGTACCGTTGTTTCTTGTGCGAGATCGGTGCATTTCAATGCAAATACACGAAATAGACGCAGAAACGCCGAATCGGCATGCCGAAACGCGATGCAATCGAGTTTATTTCAGATTCGATGATTCCTCGTTTCACGAGTCTATTTCTGTGCCGAATTGTTGTTTCTTGTGCGAGATCGGTGCATTTGAATGCAAATCCACGATATAGACGCAGAAAGGACGAATCGGCAAGCCGAAGCGCGATGCAATCGAGTTTATTTCGGATTCGATGTTTCCTCGATTCACGAGTCTATTTCTGTGCCGTACCGTTGTTTCTTGTGCGAGATCGGTGCATTTGAATGCAAATACACGAAATAGACGCAGAAACGCCGAAACGAGATGCAAACGAGTTTATTTCGGATTCGATGATTCCTCGTTTCACGAGTCTATTTCTGGGCCGAATCGTTGTTTCTTGTGCGAAATCGGTGCATTTGAATGCAAATACACGAAACAGACGCAGAAACGCCGAATCGGCAAGACCGAAACGCGATGCAATCGAGTTTTTTTTCAGATACGATGATTCCTCGTTTCACGAGTCTATTTCTGTGCTGAATCGTTGTTTCTTGTGTGAGATCGGTGCATTTGAATGCAAATACACGAAATAGACGCAGAAACGCCGAAACGAGATGCAAACGAGTTTATTTCAGATTCGATGATTCCTCGTTTCACGAGTCTATTTCTGGGCCGAATCGTTGTTTCTTGTGCGAGATCGGTGCATTTGAATGCAAATACACGAAACAGACGCAGAAACGCCGAATCGGCAAGCCGAAGCGCGATGCAATCGAGTTTATTTCGGATTCGATGTTTCCTCGATTCACGAGTCTATTTCTGTGCCGTACCGTTGTTTCTTGTGCGAGATCGGTGGATTTGAATGCAAATACACGAAATAGACGCAGAAACGCCGAAACGAGATGCAAACGAGTTTATTTCGGATTCGATGATTCCTCGTTTCACGAGTCTATTTCTGGGCCGAATCGTTGTTTCTTGTGCGAGATCGGTGCATTTGAATGCAAATACACGAAACAGACGCAGAAACGCCGAATCGGCAAGACCGAAACGCGATGCAATCGAGTTTTTTTTCAGATACGATGATTCCTCGTTTCACGAGTCTATTTCTGTGCTGAATCGTTGTTTCTTGTGCGAGATCGGTGCATTTGAATGCAAATACACGAAATAGACGCAGTAACGCCGAAACGCGATGCAAACGAGTTTATTTCAGATTCGATGATTCCTCGTTTCACGAGTCTATTTCTGGGCCGAATCGTTGTTTCTTGTGCGAGATCGGTGCATTTGAATGCAAATACACGAAACAGACGCAGAAACGCCGAATCGGCAAGACCGAAACGCGATGCAATCGAGTTTATTTCAGATTCGATGATTCCTCGCTTCACGAGTCTATTTCTGGGCCGAATCGTTGTTTCTTGTGCGAGATCGGTGCATTTGAATGCAAATACACGAAATAGACGCAGTAACGCCGAAACGCGATGCAAACGAGTTTATTTCAGATTCGATGATTCCTCGTTTCACGAGTCTATTTCTGGGCCGAATCGTTGTTTCTTGTGCGAGATCGGTGCATTTGAATGCAAATACACGAGATAGACGCAGAGACACCGAATCGGCATGCCGAAGCGCGATGCAAACGAGTTTATTTCAGATTCGATGATTCCTCGCTTCACGAGTCAATTTCTGTGCCGAATCGTTGTTTCTTGTGCGAGATCGGTGCATTTGAATGCAAATACACGAAATAGACGCAGAAACGCCGAAACAAGATGCAAACGAGTTTATTTCAGATTCGATGATTCCTCGTTTCACGAATCTATTTCTGGGCCGAATCGTTGTTTCTTGTGCGAGATCGGTGTATTTGAATGCAAATACACGAAATAGACGCAGTAACGCCGAAACGCGATGCAAACGAGTTTATTTCAGATCTATGATTCCTCGCTTCACGAGTCTATTTCTGTGCCGAATCGTTGTTTCTTGTGCGAGATCGGTGCATTTGAATGCAAATACACGAAACAGACGCAGAAACGCCGAATCGGCAAGACCGAAACGCGATGCAATCGAGTTTATTTCAGATTCGATGATTCCTCGCTTCACGAGTCTATTTCTGGGCCGAATCGTTGTTTCTTGTGCGAGATCGGTGCATTTGAATGCAAATACACGAAATAGACGCAGTAACGCCGAAACGCGATGCAAACGAGTTTATTTCAGATTCGATGATTCCTCGTTTCACGAGTCTATTTCTGGGCCGAATCGTTGTTTCTTGTGCGAGATCGGTGCATTTGAATGCAAATACACGAGATAGACGCAGAGACACCGAATCGGCATGCCGAAGCGCGATGCAAACGAGTTTATTTCAGATTCGATGATTCCTCGCTTCACGAGTCAATTTCTGTGCCGAATCGTTGTTTCTTGTGCGAGATCGGTGCATTTGAATGCAAATACACGAAATAGACGCAGAAACGCCGAAACAAGATGCAAACGAGTTTATTTCAGATTCGATGATTCCTCGTTTCACGAATCTATTTCTGGGCCGAATCGTTGTTTCTTGTGCGAGATCGGTGTATTTGAATGCAAATACACGAAATAGACGCAGTAACGCCGAAACGCGATGCAAACGAGTTTATTTCAGATCTATGATTCCTCGCTTCACGAGTCTATTTCTGTGCCGAATCGTTGTTTCTTGTGCGAGATCGGTGCATTTGAATGCAAATACACGAAATAGACGCAGAAACGCCGAAACAAGATGCAAACGAGTTTATTTCAGATTCTATGATTCCTCGCTTCACGAGTCTATTTCTGTGCCGAATCGTTGTTTCTTGTGCGAGATCCGTGCATTTGAATGCAAATACACGAAATAGACGCAGAGACACCGAATCGGCAAGACCGAAACGCGATGCAATCGAGTTTATTTCAGATTCGCTGATTCCTCGCTTCACGAGTCTATTTCTGTGCCGAATCGTTGTTTCTTGTGCGAGATCGGTGCATTTGAATGCAAATACACGAAATAGACGCAGAAACGCCGAAACGAGATGCAAACGAGTTTATTTCGGATTCGATGATTCCTCGTTTCACGAGTCTATTTCTGGGCCGAATAGTTGTTTCTTGTGCGAGATCGGTGCATTTGAATGCAAATACACGAAATAGACGCAGAAACGCCGAAACGAGATGCAAACGAGTTTATTTCAGATTCGATGATTCCTCGCTTCACGAGTCTATTTCTGGGCCGTGTCGTTGTTTCTTGTGCGAGATCGGTGCATTTGAATGCAAATACACGAAATAGACGCAGAAACGCCGAAACAAGATGCAAACGAGTTTATTTCAGATTCTATGATTCCTCGCTTCACGAGTCTATTTCTGTGCCGAATCGTTGTTTCTTGTGCGAGATCCGTGCATTTGAATGCAAATACACGAAATAGACGCAGAGACACCGAATCGGCAAGACCGAAACGCGATGCAATCGAGTTTATTTCAGATTCGCTGATTCCTCGCTTCACGAGTCTATTTCTGTGCCGAATCGTTGTTTCTTGTGCGAGATCGGTGCATTTGAATGCAAATACACGAAATAGACGCAGAAACGCCGAAACGAGATGCAAACGAGTTTATTTCGGATTCGATGATTCCTCGTTTCACGAGTCTATGTCTGGGCCGTATCGTTGTTTCTTGTGCGAGATCGGTGCATTTGAATGCAAATACACGAAATAGACGCAGTAACGCCGAAACGCGATGCAAACGAGTTTATTTCAGATTCTATGATTCCTCGCTTCACGAGTCTATTTCTGTGCCGAATCGTTGTTTCTTGTGCGAGATCGGTGCATTTGAATGCAAATACACGAAATAGACGCAGTAACGCCGAAACGCGATGCAAACGAGTTTATTTCAGATTCTATGATTCCTCGCTTCACGAGTCTATTTCTGTGCCGAATCGTTGTTTCTTGTGCGAGATCCGTGCATTTGAATGCAAATACACGAAATAGACGCAGAGACACCGAATCGGCAAGACCGAAACGCGATGCAATCGAGTTTATTTCAGATTCGATGATTCCTCGCTTCACGAGTCTATTTCTGTGCCGAATCGTTGTTTCTTGTGCGAGATCGGTGCATTTGAATGCAAATACACGAAATAGACGCAGAAACGCCGAAACGAGATGCAAACGAGTTTATTTCGGATTCGATGATTCCTCGTTTCACGAGTCTATGTCTGGGCCGTATCGTTGTTTCTTGTGCGAGATCGGTGCATTTGAATGCAAATACACGAAATAGACGCAGAAACGCCGAAACAAGATGCAAACGAGTTTATTTCAGATTCGATGATTCCTCGTTTCACGAGTCTATTTCTGGGCCGAATCGTTGTTTCTTGTGCGAGATCGGTGTATTTGAATGCAAATACACGAAATAGACGCAGTAACGCCGAAACGCGATGCAAACGAGTTTATTTCAGATTCTATGATTCCTCGCTTCACGAGTCTATTTCTGTGCCGAATCGTTGTTTCTTGTGCGAGATCGGTGCATTTGAATGCAAATACACGAAATAGACGCAGAAACGCCGAAACGAGATGCAAACGAGTTTATTTCAGATTCGATGATTCCTCGTTTCACGAGTCTATGTCTGGGCCGTATCGTTGTTTCTTGTGCGAGATCGGTGCATTTGAATGCAAATACACGAAATAGACGCAGTAACGCCGAAACGCGATGCAAACGAGTTTATTTCAGATTCGATGATTCCTCGTTTCACGAGTCTATGTCTGGGCCGTATCGTTGTTTCTTGTGCGATATCGGTGTATTTGAATGCAAATACACGAAATAGACGCAGTAACGCCGAAACGCGATGCAAACGAGTTTATTTCAGATTCTATGATTCCTCGCTTCACGAGTCTATTTCTGTGCCGAATCGTTGTTTCTTGTGCGAGATCCGTGCATTTGAATGCAAATACACGAAATAGACGCAGAGACACCGAATCGGCAAGACCGAAACGCGATGCAATCGAGTTTATTTCAGATTCGATGATTCCTCGCTTCACGAGTCTATTTCTGTGCCGAATCGTTGTTTCTTGTGCGAGATCGGTGCATTTGAATGCAAATACACGAAATAGACGCAGAAACGCCGAAACGAGATGCAAACGAGTTTATTTCGGATTCGATGATTCCTCGTTTCACGAGTCTATGTCTGGGCCGTATCGTTGTTTCTTGTGCGAGATCGGTGCATTTGAATGCAAATACACGAAATAGACGCAGAAACGCCGAAACAAGATGCAAACGAGTTTATTTCAGATTCGATGATTCCTCGTTTCACGAGTCTATTTCTGGGCCGAATCGTTGTTTCTTGTGCGAGATCGGTGTATTTGAATGAAAATACACGAAATAGACGCAGTAACGCCGAAACGCGATGCAAACGAGTTTATTTCAGATTCTATGATTCCTCGCTTCACGAGTCTATTTCTGTGCCGAATCGTTGTTTCTTGTGCGAGATCGGTGCATTTGAATGCAAATACACGAAATAGACGCAGAAACGCCGAAACGAGATGCAAACGAGTTTATTTCAGATTCGATGATTCCTCGTTTCACGAGTCTATGTCTGGGCCGTATCGTTGTTTCTTGTGCGAGATCGGTGCATTTGAATGCAAATACACGAAATAGACGCAGAAACGCCGAAACAAGATGCAAACGAGTTTATTTCAGTTTCGATGATTCCTCGTTTCACGAGTCTATTTCTGGGCCGAATCGTTGTTTCTTGTGCGAGATCGGTGTATTTGAATGCAAATACACGAAATAGACGCAGAAACGCCGAAACGAGATGCAAACGAGTTTATTTCAGATTCTATGATTCCTCGCTTCACGAGTCTATTTCTGTGCCGAATCGTTGTTTCTTGTGCGAGATCGGTGCATTTGAATGCAAATACACGAAATAGACGCAGAAACGCCGAAACGAGATGCAAACGAGTTTATTTCGGATTCGATGATTCCTCGTTTCACGAGTCTATGTCTGGGCCGTATCGTTGTTTCTTGTGCGAGATCGGTGCATTTGAATGCAAATACACGAAATAGACGCAGAAACGCCGAAACGAGATGCAAACGAGTTTATTTCAGATTCGATGATTCCTCGCTTCACGAGTCTATTTCTGTGCCGAATCGTTGTTTCTTGTGCGAGATCGGTGCATTTGAATGCAAATACACGAAATAGACGCAGAAACGCCGAAACGAGATGCAAACGAGTTTATTTCGGATTCGATGATTCCTCGCTTCACGAGTCTATGTCTGGGCCGTGTCGTTGTTTCTTGTGCGAGATCGGTGCATTTGAATGCAAATACACGAAATAGACGCAGAAACGCCGAAACGAGATGCAAACGAGTTTATTTCAGATTCGATGATTCCTCGCTTCACGAGTCTATTTCTGTGCCGAATCGTTGTTTCTTGTGCGAGATCGGTGCATTTGAATGCAAATACACGAAATAGACGCAGAAACGCCGAAACGAGATGCAAACGAGTTTATTTCGGATTCGATGATTCCTCGTTTCACGAGTCTATTTCTGGGCCGAATAGTTGTTTCTTGTGCGAGATCGGTGCATTTGAATGCAAATACACGAAATAGACGCAGAAACGCCGAAACGAGATGCAAACGAGTTTATTTCAGATTCGATGATTCCTCGCTTCACGAGTCTATTTCTGGGCCGTGTCGTTGTTTCTTGTGCGAGATCGGTGCATTTGAATGCAAATACACGAAATAGACGCAGAAACGCCGAAACAAGATGCAAACGAGTTTATTTCAGATTCTATGATTCCTCGCTTCACGAGTCTATTTCTGTGCCGAATCGTTGTTTCTTGTGCGAGATCCGTGCATTTGAATGCAAATACACGAAATAGACGCAGAGACACCGAATCGGCAAGACCGAAACGCGATGCAATCGAGTTTATTTCAGATTCGCTGATTCCTCGCTTCACGAGTCTATTTCTGTGCCGAATCGTTGTTTCTTGTGCGAGATCGGTGCATTTGAATGCAAATACACGAAATAGACGCAGAAACGCCGAAACGAGATGCAAACGAGTTTATTTCGGATTCGATGATTCCTCGTTTCACGAGTCTATGTCTGGGCCGTATCGTTGTTTCTTGTGCGAGATCGGTGCATTTGAATGCAAATACACGAAATAGACGCAGTAACGCCGAAACGCGATGCAAACGAGTTTATTTCAGATTCTATGATTCCTCGCTTCACGAGTCTATTTCTGTGCCGAATCGTTGTTTCTTGTGCGAGATCGGTGCATTTGAATGCAAATACACGAAATAGACGCAGTAACGCCGAAACGCGATGCAAACGAGTTTATTTCAGATTCTATGATTCCTCGCTTCACGAGTCTATTTCTGTGCCGAATCGTTGTTTCTTGTGCGAGATCCGTGCATTTGAATGCAAATACACGAAATAGACGCAGAGACACCGAATCGGCAAGACCGAAACGCGATGCAATCGAGTTTATTTCAGATTCGATGATTCCTCGCTTCACGAGTCTATTTCTGTGCCGAATCGTTGTTTCTTGTGCGAGATCGGTGCATTTGAATGCAAATACACGAAATAGACGCAGAAACGCCGAAACGAGATGCAAACGAGTTTATTTCGGATTCGATGATTCCTCGTTTCACGAGTCTATGTCTGGGCCGTATCGTTGTTTCTTGTGCGAGATCGGTGCATTTGAATGCAAATACACGAAATAGACGCAGAAACGCCGAAACAAGATGCAAACGAGTTTATTTCAGATTCGATGATTCCTCGTTTCACGAGTCTATTTCTGGGCCGAATCGTTGTTTCTTGTGCGAGATCGGTGTATTTGAATGCAAATACACGAAATAGACGCAGAAACGCCGAAACGAGATGCAAACGAGTTTATTTCAGATTCTATGATTCCTCGCTTCACGAGTCTATTTCTGTGCCGAATCGTTGTTTCTTGTGCGAGATCGGTGCATTTGAATGCAAATACACGAAATAGACGCAGAAACGCCGAAACAAGATGCAAACGAGTTTATTTCAGATTCTATGATTCCTCGCTTCACGAGTCTATTTCTGTGCCGAATCGTTGTTTCTTGTGCGAGATCCGTGCATTTGAATGCAAATACACGAAATAGACGCAGAGACACCGAATCGGCAAGACCGAAACGCGATGCAATCGAGTTTATTTCAGATTCGCTGATTCCTCGCTTCACGAGTCTATTTCTGTGCCGAATCGTTGTTTCTTGTGCGAGATCGGTGCATTTGAATGCAAATACACGAAATAGACGCAGAAACGCCGAAACGAGATGCAAACGAGTTTATTTCGGATTCGATGATTCCTCGTTTCACGAGTCTATGTCTGGGCCGTATCGTTGTTTCTTGTGCGAGATCGGTGCATTTGAATGCAAATACACGAAATAGACGCAGAAACGCCGAAACGAGATGCAAACGAGTTTATTTCGGATTCGATGATTCCTCGTTTCACGAGTCTATGTCAGGGCCGTATCGTTGTTTCTTGTGCGAGATCGGTGCATTTGAATGCAAATACACGAAATAGACGCAGAAACGCCGAAACAAGATGCAAACGAGTTTATTTCAGATTCGATGATTCCTCGTTTCACGAGTCTATTTCTGGGCCGAATCGTTGTTTCTTGTGCGAGATCGGTGTATTTGAATGCAAATACACGAAATAGACGCAGTAACGCCGAAACGCGATGCAAACGAGTTTATTTCAGATTCTATGATTCCTCGCTTCACGAGTCTATTTCTGTGCCGAATCGTTGTTTCTTGTGCGAGATCGGTGCATTTGAATGCAAATACACGAAATAGACGCAGAAACGCCGAAACGAGATGCAAACGAGTTTATTTCAGATTCGATGATTCCTCGTTTCACGAGTCTATGTCTGGGCCGTATCGTTGTTTCTTGTGCGAGATCGGTGCATTTGAATGCAAATACACGAAATAGACGCAGAAACGCCGAAACAAGATGCAAACGAGTTTATTTCAGTTTCGATGATTCCTCGTTTCACGAGTCTATTTCTGGGCCGAATCGTTGTTTCTTGTGCGAGATCGGTGTATTTGAATGCAAATACACGAAACAGACGCAGAAACGCCGAAACGAGATGCAAACGAGTTTATTTCAGATTCTATGATTCCTCGCTTCACGAGTCTATTTCTGTGCCGAATCGTTGTTTCTTGTGCGAGATCGGTGCATTTGAATGCAAATACACGAAATAGACGCAGAAACACCGAAACGCGATGCAAACGAGTTTATTTCAGATTCCATGATTCCTCGCTTCACGAGTCTATTTCTGTGCCGAATCGTTGTTTCTTGTGCGAGATCCGTGCATTTGAATGCAAATACACGAAATAGACGCAGAGACACCGAATCGGCAAGACCGAAACGCGATGCAAACGAGTTTATTTCAGATTCGATGATTCCTCGTTTCACGAGTCTATGTCTGGGCCGTATCGTTGTTTCTTGTGCGAGATCGGTGCATTTGAATGCAAATACACGAAATAGACGCAGAAACGCCGAAACAAGATGCAAACGAGTTTATTTCAGTTTCGATGATTCCTCGTTTCACGAGTCTATTTCTGGGCCGAATCGTTGTTTCTTGTGCGAGATCGGTGTATTTGAATGCAAATACACGAAACAGACGCAGAAACGCCGAAACGAGATGCAAACGAGTTTATTTCAGATTCTATGATTCCTCGCTTCACGAGTCTATTTCTGTGCCGAATCGTTGTTTCTTGTGCGAGATCGGTGCATTTGAATGCAAATACACGAAATAGACGCAGAAACACCGAAACGAGATGCAAACGAGTTTATTTCAGATTCGATGATTCCTCGTTTCACGAGTCTATTTCTGTGCCGAATCGTTGTTTCTTGTGCGAGATCGGTGCATTTGAATGCAAATACACGAAATAGACGCAGAAACGCCGAAACGAGATGCAAACGAGTTTATTTCGGATTCGATGATTCCTCGTTTCACGAGTCTATGTCTGGGCCGTATCGTTGTTTCTTGTGCGAGATCGGTGCATTTGAATGCAAATACACGAAATAGACGCAGAAACGCCGAAACGAGATGCAAACGAGTTTATTTCGGATTCGATGATTCCTCGTTTCACGAGTCTATGTCTGGGCCGTATCGTTGTTTCTTGTGCGAGATCGGTGCATTTGAATGCAAATACACGAAATAGACGCAGTAACGCCGAAACGCGATGCAAACGAGTTTATTTCAGATTCTATGATTCCTCGCTTCACGAGTCTATTTCTGTGCCGAATCGTTGTTTCTTGTGCGAGATCGGTGCATTTGAATGCAAATACACGAAATAGACGCAGTAACGCCGAAACGCGATGCAAACGAGTTTATTTCAGATTCTATGATTCCTCGCTTCACGAGTCTATTTCTGTGCCGAATCGTTGTTTCTTGTGCGAGATCCGTGCATTTGAATGCAAATACACGAAATAGACGCAGAGACACCGAATCGGCAAGACCGAAACGCGATGCAATCGAGTTTATTTCAGATTCGATGATTCCTCGCTTCACGAGTCTATTTCTGTGCCGAATCGTTGTTTCTTGTGCGAGATCGGTGCATTTGAATGCAAATACACGAAATAGACGCAGAAACGCCGAAACGAGATGCAAACGAGTTTATTTCGGATTCGATGATTCCTCGTTTCACGAGTCTATGTCTGGGCCGTATCGTTGTTTCTTGTGCGAGATCGGTGCATTTGAATGCAAATACACGAAATAGACGCAGAAACGCCGAAACAAGATGCAAACGAGTTTATTTCAGATTCGATGATTCCTCGTTTCACGAGTCTATTTCTGGGCCGAATCGTTGTTTCTTGTGCGAGATCGGTGTATTTGAATGCAAATACACGAAATAGACGCAGTAACGCCGAAACGCGATGCAAACGAGTTTATTTCAGATTCTATGATTCCTCGCTTCACGAGTCTATTTCTGTGCCGAATCGTTGTTTCTTGTGCGAGATCGGTGCATTTGAATGCAAATACACGAAATAGACGCAGAAACGCCGAAACGAGATTGCAAACGAGTTTATTTCAGATTCGATGATTCCTCGTTTCACGAGTCTATGTCTGGGCCGTATCGTTGTTTCTTGTGCGAGATCGGTGCATTTGAATGCAAATACACGAAATAGACGCAGAAACGCCGAAACAAGATGCAAACGAGTTTATTTCAGTTTCGATGATTCCTCGTTTCACGAGTCTATTTCTGGGCCGAATCGTTGTTTCTTGTGCGAGATCGGTGTATTTGAATGCAAATACACGAAATAGACGCAGAAACGCCGAAACGAGATGCAAACGAGTTTATTTCAGATTCTATGATTCCTCGCTTCACGAGTCTATTTCTGTGCCGAATCGTTGTTTCTTGTGCGAGATCGGTGCATTTGAATGCAAATACACGAAATAGACGCAGAAACGCCGAAACGAGATGCAAACGAGTTTATTTCAGATTCGATGATTCCTCGTTTCACGAGTCTATGTGTGGGCCGTATCGTTGTTTCTTGTGCGAGATCGGTGCATTTGAATGCAAATACACGAAATAGACGCAGAAACGCCGAAACGAGATGCAAACGAGTTTATTTCAGATTCGATGATTCCTCGCTTCACGAGTCTATTTCTGTGCCGAATCGTTGTTTCTTGTGCGAGATCGGTGCATTTGAATGCAAATACACGAAATAGACGCAGAAACGCCGAAACAAGATGCAAACGAGTTTATTTCAGATTCTATGATTCCTCGCTTCACGAGTCTATTTCTGTGCCGAATCGTTGTTTCTTGTGCGAGATCCGTGCATTTGAATGCAAATACACGAAATAGACGCAGAGACACCGAATCGGCAAGACCGAAACGCGATGCAATCGAGTTTATTTCAGATTCGCTGATTCCTCGCTTCACGAGTCTATTTCTGTGCCGAATCGTTGTTTCTTGTGCGAGATCGGTGCATTTGAATGCAAATACACGAAATAGACGCAGAAACGCCGAAACGAGATGCAAACGAGTTTATTTCGGATTCGATGATTCCTCGTTTCACGAGTCTATGTCTGGGCCGTATCGTTGTTTCTTGTGCGAGATCGGTGCATTTGAATGCAAATACACGAAATAGACGCAGAAACGCCGAAACGAGATGCAAACGAGTTTATTTCGGATTCGATGATTCCTCGTTTCACGAGTCTATGTCAGGGCCGTATCGTTGTTTCTTGTGCGAGATCGGTGCATTTGAATGCAAATACACGAAATAGACGCAGAAACGCCGAAACAAGATGCAAACGAGTTTATTTCAGATTCGATGATTCCTCGTTTCACGAGTCTATTTCTGGGCCGAATCGTTGTTTCTTGTGCGAGATCGGTGTATTTGAATGCAAATACACGAAATAGACGCAGTAACGCCGAAACGCGATGCAAACGAGTTTATTTCAGATTCTATGATTCCTCGCTTCACGAGTCTATTTCTGTGCCGAATCGTTGTTTCTTGTGCGAGATCGGTGCATTTGAATGCAAATACACGAAATAGACGCAGAAACGCCGAAACGAGATGCAAACGAGTTTATTTCAGATTCGATGATTCCTCGTTTCACGAGTCTATGTCTGGGCCGTATCGTTGTTTCTTGTGCGAGATCGGTGCATTTGAATGCAAATACACGAAATAGACGCAGAAACGCCGAAACAAGATGCAAACGAGTTTATTTCAGTTTCGATGATTCCTCGTTTCACGAGTCTATTTCTGGGCCGAATCGTTGTTTCTTGTGCGAGATCGGTGCATTTGAATGCAAATACACGAAATAGACGCAGAAACGCCGAAACGAGATGCAAACGAGTTTATTTCAGATTCGATGATTCCTCGTTTCACGAGTCTATTTCTGTGCCGAATCGTTGTTTCTTGTGCGAGATCGGTGCATTTGAATGCAAATACACGAAATAGACGCAGTAACGCCGAAACGCGATGCAAACGAGTTTATTTCAGATTCCATGATTCCTCGCTTCACGAGTCTATTTCTGTGCCGAATCGTTGTTTCTTGTGCGAGATCCGTGCATTTGAATGCAAATACACGAAATAGACGCAGAGACACCGAATCGGCAAGACCGAAACGCGATGCAATCGAGTTTATTTCAGATTCGATGATTCCTCGCTTCACGAGTCTATTTCTGTGCCGAATCGTTGTTTCTTGTGCGAGATCGGTGCATTTGAATGCAAATACACGAAATAGACGCAGAAACGCCGAAACGAGATGCAAACGAGTTTATTTCGGATTCGATGATTCCTCGTTTCACGAGTCTATGTCTGGGCCGTATCGTTGTTTCTTGTTCGAGATCGGTGCATTTGAATGCAAATACACGAAATAGACGCAGAAACGCCGAAACAAGATGCAAACGAGTTTATTTCAGATTCGATGATTCCTCGTTTCACGAGTCTATTTCTGGGCCGAATCGTTGTTTCTTGTGCGAGATCGGTGTATTTGAATGCAAATACACGAAATAGACGCAGTAACGCCGAAACGCGATGCAAACGAGTTTATTTCAGATTCTATGATTCCTCGCTTCACGAGTCTATTTCTGTGCCGAATCGTTGTTTCTTGTGCGAGATCGGTGCATTTGAATGCAAATACACGAAATAGACGCAGAAACGCCGAAACGAGATGCAAACGAGTTTATTTCAGATTCGATGATTCCTCGTTTCACGAGTCTATGTCTGGGCCGTATCGTTGTTTCTTGTGCGAGATCGGTGCATTTGAATGCAAATACACGAAATAGACGCAGAAACGCCGAAACAAGATGCAAACGAGTTTATTTCAGTTTCGATGATTCCTCGTTTCACGAGTCTATTTCTGGGCCGAATCGTTGTTTCTTGTGCGAGATCGGTGTATTTGAATGCAAATACACGAAATAGACGCAGAAACGCCGAAACGAGATGCAAACGAGTTTATTTCAGATTCTATGATTCCTCGCTTCACGAGTCTATTTCTGTGCCGAATCGTTGTTTCTTGTGCGAGATCGGTGCATTTGAATGCAAATACACGAAATAGACGCAGAAACGCCGAAACGAGATGCAAACGAGTTTATTTCAGATTCGATGATTCCTCGTTTCACGAGTCTATGTCTGGGCCGTATCGTTGTTTCTTGTGCGAGATCGGTGCATTTGAATGCAAATACACGAAATAGACGCAGAAACGCCGAAACGAGATGCAAACGAGTTTATTTCAGATTCGATGATTCCTCGCTTCACGAGTCTATTTCTGTGCCGAATCGTTGTTTCTTGTGCGAGATCGGTGCATTTGAATGCAAATACACGAAATAGACGCAGAAACGCCGAAACAAGATGCAAACGAGTTTATTTCAGATTCTATGATTCCTCGCTTCACGAGTCTATTTCTGTGCCGAATCGTTGTTTCTTGTGCGAGATCCGTGCATTTGAATGCAAATACACGAAATAGACGCAGAGACACCGAATCGGCAAGACCGAAACGCGATGCAATCGAGTTTATTTCAGATTCGCTGATTCCTCGCTTCACGAGTCTATTTCTGTGCCGAATCGTTGTTTCTTGTGCGAGATCGGTGCATTTGAATGCAAATACACGAAATAGACGCAGAAACGCCGAAACGAGATGCAAACGAGTTTATTTCGGATTCGATGATTCCTCGTTTCACGAGTCTATGTCTGGGCCGTATCGTTGTTTCTTGTGCGAGATCGGTGCATTTGAATGCAAATACACGAAATAGACGCAGAAACGCCGAAACGAGATGCAAACGAGTTTATTTCGGATTCGATGATTCCTCGTTTCACGAGTCTATGTCAGGGCCGTATCGTTGTTTCTTGTGCGAGATCGGTGCATTTGAATGCAAATACACGAAATAGACGCAGAAACGCCGAAACGAGATGCAAACGAGTTTATTTCAGATTCTATGATTCCTCGCTTCACGAGTCTATTTCTGTGCCGAATCGTTGTTTCTTGTGCGAGATCGGTGCATTTGAATGCAAATACACGAAATAGACGCAGAAACGCCGAAACGAGATGCAAACGAGTTTATTTCAGATTCGATGATTCCTCGTTTCACGAGTCTATTTCTGTGCCGAATCGTTGTTTCTTGTGCGAGATCGGTGCATTTGAATGCAAATACACGAAATAGACGCAGAAACGCCGAAACGAGATGCAAACGAGTTTATTTCGGATTCGATGATTCCTCGTTTCACGAGTCTATTTCTGGGCCGAATAGTTGTTTCTTGTGCGAGATCGGTGCATTTGAATGCAAATACACGAAATAGACGCAGTAACGCCGAAACGCGATGCAAACGAGTTTATTTCAGATCTATGATTCCTCGCTTCACGAGTCTATTTCTGTGCCGAATCGTTGTTTCTTGTGCGAGATCGGTGCATTTGAATGCAAATACACGAAATAGACGCAGAAACGCCGAAACGAGATGCAAACGAGTTTATTTCGGATTCGATGATTCCTCGTTTCACGAGTCTATGTCTGGGCCGTATCGTTGTTTCTTGTGCGAGATCGGTGCATTTGAATGCAAATACACGAAATAGACGCAGAAACGCCGAAACAAGATGCAAACGAGTTTATTTCAGATTCGATGATTCCTCGTTTCACGAGTCTATTTCTGGGCCGAATCGTTGTTTCTTGTGCGAGATCGGTGTATTTGAATGCAAATACACGAAATAGACGCAGTAACGCCGAAACGCGATGCAAACGAGTTTATTTCAGATTCTATGATTCCTCGCTTCACGAGTCTATTTCTGTGCCGAATCGCTGTTTCTTGTGCGAGATCGGTGCATTTGAATGCAAATACACGAAATAGACGCAGAAACGCCGAAACGAGATGCAAACGAGTTTATTTCAGATTCGATGATTCCTCGCTCCACGAGTCTATTTCTGGGCCGTATCGTTGTTTCTTGTGCGAGATCGGTGCATTTGAATGCAAATACACGAAATAGACGCAGAAACGCCGAAACAAGATGCAAACGAGTTTATTTCAGATTCGATGATTCCTCGTTTCACGAGTCTATTTCTGGGCCGAATCGTTGTTTCTTGTGCGAGATCGGTGTATTTGAATGCAAATACACGAAATAGACGCAGTAACGCCGAAACGCGATGCAAACGAGTTTATTTCAGATTCTATGATTCCTCGCTTCACGAGTCTATTTCTGTGCCGAATCGCTGTTTCTTGTGCGAGATCGGTGCATTTGAATGCAAATACACGAAATAGACGCAGAAACGCCGAAACAAGATGCAAACGAGTTTATTTCAGATTCTATGATTCCTCGCTTCACGAGTCTATTTCTGTGCCGAATCGTTGTTTCTTGTGCGAGATCCGTGCATTTGAATGCAAATACACGAAATAGACGCAAAGACACCGAATCGGCAAGACCGAAACGCGATGCAATCGAGTTTATTTCAGATTCGCTGATTCCTCGCTTCACGAGTCTATTTCTGTGCCGAATCGTTGTTTCTTGTGCGAGATCGGTGCATTTGAATGCAAATACACGAAATAGACGCAGAAACGCCGAAACGAGATGCAAACGAGTTTATTTCGGATTCGATGATTCCTCGTTTCACGAGTCTATGTCTGGGCCGTATCGTTGTTTCTTGTGCGAGATCGGTGCATTTGAATGCAAATACACGAAATAGACGCAGAAACGCCGAAACGAGATGCAAAAGAGTTTATTTCGGATTCGATGATTCCTCGTTTCACGAGTCTATGTCAGGGCCGTATCGTTGTTTCTTGTGCGAGATCGGTGCATTTGAATGCAAATACACGAAATAGACGCAGAAACGCCGAAACAAGATGCAAACGAGTTTATTTCAGATTCGATGATTCCTCGTTTCACGAGTCTATTTCTGGGCCGAATCGTTGTTTCTTGTGCGAGATCGGTGTATTTGAATGCAAATACACGAAATAGACGCAGTAACGCCGAAACGCGATGCAAACGAGTTTATTTCAGATTCTATGATACCTCGCTTCACGAGTCTATTTCTGTGCCGAATCGTTGTTTCTTGTGCGAGATCGGTGCATTTGAATGCAAATACACGAAATAGACGCAGAAACGCCGAAACGAGATGCAAACGAGTTTATTTCAGATTCGATGATTCCTCGTTTCACGAGTCTATGTCTGGGCCGTATCGTTGTTTCTTGTGCGAGATCGGTGCATTTGAATGCAAATACACGAAATAGACGCAGAAACGCCGAAACGAGATGCAAACGAGTTTATTTCAGATTCGATGATTCCTCGTTTCACGAGTCTATTTCTGTGCCGAATCGTTGTTTCTTGTGCGAGATCGGTGCATTTGAATGCAAATACACGAAATAGACGCAGTAACGCCGAAACGCGATGCAAACGAGTTTATTTCAGATCTATGATTCCTCGCTTCACGAGTCTATTTCTGTGCCGAATCGTTGTTTCTTGTGCGAGATCGGTGCATTTGAATGCAAATACACGAAATAGACGCAGAAACGCCGAAACGAGATGCAAACGAGTTTATTTCGGATTCGATGATTCCTCGTTTCACGAGTCTATGTCTGGGCCGTATCGTTGTTTCTTGTGCGAGATCGGTGCATTTGAATGCAAATACACGAAATAGACGCAGAAACGCCGAAACAAGATGCAAACGAGTTTATTTCAGATTCGATGATTCCTCGTTTCACGAGTCTATTTCTGGGCCGAATCGTTGTTTCTTGTGCGAGATCGGTGTATTTGAATGCAAATACACGAAATAGACGCAGTAACGCCGAAACGCGATGCAAACGAGTTTATTTCAGATTCTATGATTCCTCGCTTCACGAGTCTATTTCTGTGCCGAATCGCTGTTTCTTGTGCGAGATCGGTGCATTTGAATGCAAATACACGAAATAGACGCAGAAACGCCGAAACGAGATGCAAACGAGTTTATTTCAGATTCGATGATTCCTCGCTCCACGAGTCTATTTCTGGGCCGTATCGTTGTTTCTTGTGCGAGATCGGTGCATTTGAATGCAAATACACGAAATAGACGCAGAAACGCCGAAACAAGATGCAAACGAGTTTATTTCAGATTCGATGATTCCTCGTTTCACCAGTCTATTTCTGGGCCGAATCGTTGTTTCTTGTGCGAGATCGGTGTATTTGAATGCAAATACACGAAATAGACGCAGTAACGCCGAAACGCGATGCAAACGAGTTTATTTCAGATTCTATGATTCCTCGCTTCACGAGTCTATTTCTGTGCCGAATCGTTGTTTCTTGTGCGAGATCGGTGTATTTGAATGCAAATACACGAAATAGACGCAGAAACGCCGAAACGAGATGCAAACGAGTTTATTTCAGATTCGATGATTCCTCGTTTCACGAGTCTATGTCTGGGCCGTATCGTTGTTTCTTGTGCGAGATCGGTGCATTTGAATGCAAATACACGAAATAGACGCAGAAACGCCGAAACAAGATGCAAACGAGTTTATTTCAGATTCGATGATTCCTCGTTTCACGAGTCTATTTCTGGGCCGAATCGTTGTTTCTTGTGCGAGATCGGTGCATTTGAATGCAAATACACGAAATAGACGCAGTAACGCCGAAACGCGATGCAAACGAGTTTATTTCAGATATATGATTCCTCGCTTCACGAGTCTATTTCTGTGCCGAATCGTTGTTTCTTGTGCGAGATCGGTGCATTTGAATGCAAATACACGAAATAGACGCAGAAACGCCGAAACGAGATGCAAACGAGTTTATTTCAGATTCGATGATTCCTCGTTTCACGAGTCTATGTCTGGGCCGTATCGTTGTTTCTTGTGCGAGATCGGTGTATTTGAATGCAAATACACGAAATAGACGCAGTAACGCCGAAACGCGATGCAAACGAGTTTATTTCAGATTCTATGATTCCTCGCTTCACGAGTCTATTTCTGTGCCGAATCGTTGTTTCTTGTGCGAGATCCGTGCATTTGAATGCAAATACACGAAATAGACGCAGAGACACCGAATCGGCAAGACCGAAACGCGATGCAATCGAGTTTATTTCAGATTCGATGATTCCTCGCTTCACGAGTCTATTTCTGTGCCGAATCGTTGTTTCTTGTGCGAGATCGGTGCATTTGAATGCAAATACACGAAATAGACGCAGAAACGCCGAAACGAGATGCAAACGAGTTTATTTCGGAATCGATGATTCCTCGTTTCACGAGTCTATGTCTGGGCCGTATCGTTGTTTCTTGTGCGAGATCGGTGCATTTGAATGCAAATACACGAAATAGACGCAGAAACGCCGAAACAAGATGCAAACGAGTTTATTTCAGATTCGATGATTCCTCGTTTCACGAGTCTATTTCTGGGCCGAATCGTTGTTTCTTGTGCGAGATCGGTGTATTTGAATGCAAATACACGAAATAGACGCAGTAACGCCGAAACGCGATGCAAACGAGTTTATTTCAGATTCTATGATTCCTCGCTTCACGAGTCTATTTCTGTGCCGAATCGTTGTTTCTTGTGCGAGATCGGTGCATTTGAATGCAAATACACGAAATAGACGCAGAAACGCCGAAACGAGATGCAAACGAGTTTATTTCAGATTCGATGATTCCTCGTTTCACGAGTCTATGTCTGGGCCGTATCGTTGTTTCTTGTGCGAGATCGGTGCATTTGAATGCAAATACACGAAATAGACGCAGAAACGCCGAAACAAGATGCAAACGAGTTTATTTCTGTTTCGATGATTCCTCGTTTCACGAGTCTATTTCTGGGCCGAATCGTTGTTTCTTGTGCGAGATCGGTGTATTTGAATGCAAATACACGAAATAGACGCAGAAACGCCGAAACGAGATGCAAACGAGTTTATTTCAGATTCTATGATTCCTCGCTTCACGAGTCTATTTCTGTGCCGAATCGTTGTTTCTTGTGCGAGATCGGTGCATTTGAATGCAAATACACGAAATAGACGCAGAAACGCCGAAACGAGATGCAAACGAGTTTATTTCAGATTCGATGATTCCTCGTTTCACGAGTCTATGTCTGGGCCGTATCGTTGTTTCTTGTGCGATATCGGTGCATTTGAATGCAAATACACGAAATAGACGCAGAAACGCCGAAACGAGATGCAAACGAGTTTATTTCAGATTCGATGATTCCTCGCTTCACGAGTCTATTTCTGTGCCGAATCGTTGTTTCTTGTGCGAGATCGGTGCATTTGAATGCAAATACACGAAATAGACGCAGAAACGCCGAAACGAGATGCAAACGAGTTTATTTCGGATTCGATGATTCCTCGTTTCACGAGTCTATTTCTGGGCCGAATAGTTGTTTCTTGTGCGAGATCGGTGCATTTGAATGCAAATACACGAAATAGACGCAGAAACGCCGAAACGAGATGCAAACGAGTTTATTTCAGATTCGATGATTCCTCGCTTCACGAGTCTATTTCTGTGCCGAATCGTTGTTTCTTGTGCGAGATCGGTGCATTTGAATGCAAATACACGAAATAGACGCAGAAACGCCGAAACAAGATGCAAACGAGTTTATTTCAGATTCTATGATTCCTCGCTTCACGAGTCTATTTCTGTGCCGAATCGTTGTTTCTTGTGCGAGATCCGTGCATTTGAATGCAAATACACGAAATAGACGCAGAGACACCGAATCGGCAAGACCGAAACGCGATGCAATCGAGTTTATTTCAGATTCGCTGATTCCTCGCTTCACGAGTCTATTTCTGTGCCGAATCGTTGTTTCTTGTGCGAGATCGGTGCATTTGAATGCAAATACACGAAATAGACGCAGAAACGCCGAAACGAGATGCAAACGAGTTTATTTCGGATTCGATGATTCCTCGTTTCACGAGTCTATGTCTGGGCCGTATCGTTGTTTCTTGTGCGAGATCGGTGCATTTGAATGCAAATACACGAAATAGACGCAGAAACGCCGAAACGAGATGCAAACGAGTTTATTTCGGATTCGATGATTCCTCGTTTCACGAGTCTATGTCAGGGCCGTATCGTTGTTTCTTGTGCGAGATCGGTGCATTTGAATGCAAATACACGAAATAGACGCAGAAACGCCGAAACAAGATGCAAACGAGTTTATTTCAGATTCGATGATTCCTCGTTTCACGAGTCTATTTCTGGGCCGAATCGTTGTTTCTTGTGCGAGATCGGTGTATTTGAATGCAAATACACGAAATAGACGCAGTAACGCCGAAACGCGATGCAAACGAGTTTATTTCAGATTCTATGATTCCTCGCTTCACGAGTCTATTTCTGTGCCGAATCGTTGTTTCTTGTGCGAGATCGGTGCATTTGAATGCAAATACACGAAATAGACGCAGAAACGCCGAAACGAGATGCAAACGAGTTTATTTCAGATTCGATGATTCCTCGTTTCACGAGTCTATGTCTGGGCCGTATCGTTGTTTCTTGTGCGAGATCGGTGCATTTGAATGCAAATACACGAAATAGACGCAGAAACGCCGAAACAAGATGCAAACGAGTTTATTTCAGTTTCGATGATTCCTCGTTTCACGAGTCTATTTCTGGGCCGAATCGTTGTTTCTTGTGCGAGATCGGTGTATTTGAATGCAAATACACGAAATAGACGCAGAAACGCCGAAACGAGATGCAAACGAGTTTATTTCAGATTCTATGATTCCTCGCTTCACGAGTCTATTTCTGTGCCGAATCGTTGTTTCTTGTGCGAGATCGGTGCATTTGAATGCAAATACACGAAATAGACGCAGAAACGCCGAAACGAGATGCAAACGAGTTTATTTCAGATTCGATGATTCCTCGTTTCACGAGTCTATTTCTGTGCCGAATCGTTGTTTCTTGTGCGAGATCGGTGCATTTGAATGCAAATACACGAAATAGACGCAGAAACGCCGAAACGAGATGCAAACGAGTTTATTTCGGATTCGATGATTCCTCGTTTCACGAGTCTATGTCTGGGCCGTATCGTTGTTTCTTGTGCGAGATCGGTGCATTTGAATGCAAATACACGAAATAGACGCAGAAACGCCGAAACAAGATGCAAACGAGTTTATTTCAGATTCGATGATTCCTCGTTTCACGAGTCTATTTCTGGGCCGAATCGTTGTTTCTTGTGCGAGATCCGTGTATTTGAATGCAAATACACGAAATAGACGCAGTAACGCCGAAACGCGATGCAAACGAGTTTATTTCAGATTCTATGATTCCTCGCTTCACGAGTCTATTTCTGTGCCGAATCGTTGTTTCTTGTGCGAGATCGGTGCATTTGAATGCAAATACACGAAATAGACGCAGAAACGCCGAAACGAGATGCAAACGAGTTTATTTCAGATTCGATGATTCCTCGTTTCACGAGTCTATGTCTGGGCCGTATCGTTGTTTCTTGTGCGAGATCGGTGCATTTGAATGCAAATACACGAAATAGACGCAGAAACGCCGAAACGAGATGCAAACGAGTTTATTTCAGATTCGATGATTCCTCGCTTCACGAGTCTATTTCTGTGCCGAATCGTTGTTTCTTGTGCGAGATCGGTGCATTTGAATGCAAATACACGAAATAGACGCAGAAACGCCGAAACGAGATGCAAACGAGTTTATTTCAGATTCGATGATTCCTCGTTTCACGAGTCTATGTCTGGGCCGTATCGTTGTTTCTTGTGCGAGATCGGTGCATTTGAATGCAAATACACGAAATAGACGCAGAAACGCCGAAACAAGATGCAAACGAGTTTATTTCAGTTTCGATGATTCCTCGTTTCACGAGTCTATTTCTGGGCCGAATCGTTGTTTCTTGTGCGAGATCGGTGTATTTGAATGCAAATACACGAAATAGACGCAGAAACGCCGAAACGAGATGCAAACGAGTTTATTTCAGATTCTATGATTCCTCGCTTCACGAGTCTATGTCTGGGCCGTATCGTTGTTTCTTGTGCGAGATCGGTGCATTTGAATGCAAATACACGAAATAGACGCAGAAACGCCGAAACAAGATGCAAACGAGTTTATTTCAGATTCGATGATTCCTCGTTTCACCAGTCTATTTCTGGGCCGAATCGTTGTTTCTTGTGCGAGATCGGTGTATTTGAATGCAAATACACGAAATAGACGCAGTAACGCCGAAACGCGATGCAAACGAGTTTATTTCAGATTCTATGATTCCTCGCTTCACGAGTCTATTTCTGTGCCGAATCGTTGTTTCTTGTGCGAGATCGGTGTATTTGAATGCAAATACACGAAATAGACGCAGAAACGCCGAAACGAGATGCAAACGAGTTTATTTCAGATTCGATGATTCCTCGTTTCACGAGTCTATGTCTGGGCCGTATCGTTGTTTCTTGTGCGAGATCGGTGCATTTGAATGCAAATACACGAAATAGACGCAGAAACGCCGAAACAAGATGCAAACGAGTTTATTTCAGATTCGATGATTCCTCGTTTCACGAGTCTATTTCTGGGCCGAATCGTTGTTTCTTGTGCGAGATCGGTGCATTTGAATGCAAATACACGAAATAGACGCAGTAACGCCGAAACGCGATGCAAACGAGTTTATTTCAGATATATGATTCCTCGCTTCACGAGTCTATTTCTGTGCCGAATCGTTGTTTCTTGTGCGAGATCGGTGCATTTGAATGCAAATACACGAAATAGACGCAGAAACGCCGAAACGAGATGCAAACGAGTTTATTTCAGATTCGATGATTCCTCGTTTCACGAGTCTATGTCTGGGCCGTATCGTTGTTTCTTGTGCGAGATCGGTGTATTTGAATGCAAATACACGAAATAGACGCAGTAACGCCGAAACGCGATGCAAACGAGTTTATTTCAGATTCTATGATTCCTCGCTTCACGAGTCTATTTCTGTGCCGAATCGTTGTTTCTTGTGCGAGATCCGTGCATTTGAATGCAAATACACGAAATAGACGCAGAGACACCGAATCGGCAAGACCGAAACGCGATGCAATCGAGTTTATTTCAGATTCGATGATTCCTCGCTTCACGAGTCTATTTCTGTGCCGAATCGTTGTTTCTTGTGCGAGATCGGTGCATTTGAATGCAAATACACGAAATAGACGCAGAAACGCCGAAACGAGATGCAAACGAGTTTATTTCGGAATCGATGATTCCTCGTTTCACGAGTCTATGTCTGGGCCGTATCGTTGTTTCTTGTGCGAGATCGGTGCATTTGAATGCAAATACACGAAATAGACGCAGAAACGCCGAAACAAGATGCAAACGAGTTTATTTCAGATTCGATGATTCCTCGTTTCACGAGTCTATTTCTGGGCCGAATCGTTGTTTCTTGTGCGAGATCGGTGTATTTGAATGCAAATACACGAAATAGACGCAGTAACGCCGAAACGCGATGCAAACGAGTTTATTTCAGATTCTATGATTCCTCGCTTCACGAGTCTATTTCTGTGCCGAATCGTTGTTTCTTGTGCGAGATCGGTGCATTTGAATGCAAATACACGAAATAGACGCAGAAACGCCGAAACGAGATGCAAACGAGTTTATTTCAGATTCGATGATTCCTCGTTTCACGAGTCTATGTCTGGGCCGTATCGTTGTTTCTTGTGCGAGATCGGTGCATTTGAATGCAAATACACGAAATAGACGCAGAAACGCCGAAACAAGATGCAAACGAGTTTATTTCAGTTTCGATGATTCCTCGTTTCACGAGTCTATTTCTGGGCCGAATCGTTGTTTCTTGTGCGAGATCGGTGTATTTGAATGCAAATACACGAAATAGACGCAGAAACGCCGAAACGAGATGCAAACGAGTTTATTTCAGATTCTATGATTCCTCGCTTCACGAGTCTATTTCTGTGCCGAATCGTTGTTTCTTGTGCGAGATCGGTGCATTTGAATGCAAATACACGAAATAGACGCAGAAACGCCGAAACGAGATGCAAACGAGTTTATTTCAGATTCGATGATTCCTCGTTTCACGAGTCTATGTCTGGGCCGTATCGTTGTTTCTTGTGCGATATCGGTGCATTTGAATGCAAATACACGAAATAGACGCAGAAACGCCGAAACGAGATGCAAACGAGTTTATTTCAGATTCGATGATTCCTCGCTTCACGAGTCTATTTCTGTGCCGAATCGTTGTTTCTTGTGCGAGATCGGTGCATTTGAATGCAAATACACGAAATAGACGCAGAAACGCCGAAACGAGATGCAAACGAGTTTATTTCGGATTCGATGATTCCTCGTTTCACGAGTCTATTTCTGTGCCGAATCGTTGTTTCTTGTGCGAGATCCGTGCATTTGAATGCAAATACACGAAATAGACGCAGAGACACCGAATCGGCAAGACCGAAACGCGATGCAATCGAGTTTATTTCAGATTCGCTGATTCCTCGCTTCACGAGTCTATTTCTGTGCCGAATCGTTGTTTCTTGTGCGAGATCGGTGCATTTGAATGCAAATACACGAAATAGACGCAGAAACGCCGAAACGAGATGCAAACGAGTTTATTTCGGATTCGATGATTCCTCGTTTCACGAGTCTATGTCTGGGCCGTATCGTTGTTTCTTGTGCGAGATCGGTGCATTTGAATGCAAATACACGAAATAGACGCAGAAACGCCGAAACGAGATGCAAACGAGTTTATTTCGGATTCGATGATTCCTCGTTTCACGAGTCTATGTCAGGGCCGTATCGTTGTTTCTTGTGCGAGATCGGTGCATTTGAATGCAAATACACGAAATAGACGCAGAAACGCCGAAACAAGATGCAAACGAGTTTATTTCAGATTCGATGATTCCTCGTTTCACGAGTCTATTTCTGGGCCGAATCGTTGTTTCTTGTGCGAGATCGGTGTATTTGAATGCAAATACACGAAATAGACGCAGTAACGCCGAAACGCGATGCAAACGAGTTTATTTCAGATTCTATGATTCCTCGCTTCACGAGTCTATTTCTGTGCCGAATCGTTGTTTCTTGTGCGAGATCGGTGCATTTGAATGCAAATACACGAAATAGACGCAGAAACGCCGAAACGAGATGCAAACGAGTTTATTTCAGATTCGATGATTCCTCGTTTCACGAGTCTATGTCTGGGCCGTATCGTTGTTTCTTGTGCGAGATCGGTGCATTTGAATGCAAATACACGAAATAGACGCAGAAACGCCGAAACAAGATGCAAACGAGTTTATTTCAGTTTCGATGATTCCTCGTTTCACGAGTCTATTTCTGTGCCGAATCGTTGTTTCTTGTGCGAGATCGGTGCATTTGAATGCAAATACACGAAATAGACGCAGAAACGCCGAAACGAGATGCAAACGAGTTTATTTCGGATTCGATGATTCCTCGTTTCACGAGTCTATGTCTGGGCCGTATCGTTGTTTCTTGTGCGAGATCGGTGCATTTGAATGCAAATACACGAAATAGACGCAGAAACGCCGAAACAAGATGCAAACGAGTTTATTTCAGATTCGATGATTCCTCGTTTCACGAGTCTATTTCTGGGCCGAATCGTTGTTTCTTGTGCGAGATCCGTGTATTTGAATGCAAATACACGAAATAGACGCAGTAACGCCGAAACGCGATGCAAACGAGTTTATTTCAGATTCTATGATTCCTCGCTTCACGAGTCTATTTCTGTGCCGAATCGTTGTTTCTTGTGCGAGATCGGTGCATTTGAATGCAAATACACGAAATAGACGCAGAAACGCCGAAACGAGATGCAAACGAGTTTATTTCAGATTCGATGATTCCTCGTTTCACGAGTCTATGTCTGGGCCGTATCGTTGTTTCTTGTGCGAGATCGGTGCATTTGAATGCAAATACACGAAATAGACGCAGAAACGCCGAAACGAGATGCAAACGAGTTTATTTCAGATTCGATGATTCCTCGCTTCACGAGTCTATTTCTGTGCCGAATCGTTGTTTCTTGTGCGAGATCGGTGCATTTGAATGCAAATACACGAAATAGACGCAGAAACGCCGAAACAAGATGCAAACGAGTTTATTTCAGATTCTATGATTCCTCGC
The DNA here is from genome assembly GCA_963966675.1 of Lasioglossum calceatum. NCBI lineage: Eukaryota > Metazoa > Arthropoda > Insecta > Hymenoptera > Halictidae > Lasioglossum > Lasioglossum calceatum. The sequence continues at coordinate 38,160 of CAXAAD010000211.1, read as the reverse complement.
TTCACGAGTCTATTTCTGTGCCGAATCGTTGTTTCTTGTGCGAGATCGGTGCATTTGAATGCAAATACACGAAATAGACGCAGTAACGCCGAAACGCGATGCAAACGAGTTTATTTCAGATCTATGATTCCTCGCTTCACGAGTCTATTTCTGTGCCGAATCGTTGTTTCTTGTGCGAGATCGGTGCATTTGAATGCAAATACACGAAATAGACGCAGAAACGCCGAAACGAGATGCAAACGAGTTTATTTCGGATTCGATGATTCCTCGTTTCACGAGTCTATGTCTGGGCCGTATCGTTGTTTCTTGTGCGAGATCGGTGCATTTGAATGCAAATACACGAAATAGACGCAGAAACGCCGAAACAAGATGCAAACGAGTTTATTTCAGATTCGATGATTCCTCGTTTCACGAGTCTATTTCTGGGCCGAATCGTTGTTTCTTGTGCGAGATCGGTGTATTTGAATGCAAATACACGAAATAGACGCAGTAACGCCGAAACGCGATGCAAACGAGTTTATTTCAGATTCTATGATTCCTCGCTTCACGAGTCTATTTCTGTGCCGAATCGCTGTTTCTTGTGCGAGATCGGTGCATTTGAATGCAAATACACGAAATAGACGCAGAAACGCCGAAACGAGATGCAAACGAGTTTATTTCAGATTCGATGATTCCTCGCTCCACGAGTCTATTTCTGGGCCGTATCGTTGTTTCTTGTGCGAGATCGGTGCATTTGAATGCAAATACACGAAATAGACGCAGAAACGCCGAAACAAGATGCAAACGAGTTTATTTCAGATTCGATGATTCCTCGTTTCACGAGTCTATTTCTGGGCCGAATCGTTGTTTCTTGTGCGAGATCGGTGTATTTGAATGCAAATACACGAAATAGACGCAGTAACGCCGAAACGCGATGCAAACGAGTTTATTTCAGATTCTATGATTCCTCGCTTCACGAGTCTATTTCTGTGCCGAATCGTTGTTTCTTGTGCGAGATCGGTGTATTTGAATGCAAATACACGAAATAGACGCAGAAACGCCGAAACGAGATGCAAACGAGTTTATTTCAGATTCGATGATTCCTCGTTTCACGAGTCTATGTCTGGGCCGTATCGTTGTTTCTTGTGCGAGATCGGTGCATTTGAATGCAAATACACGAAATAGACGCAGAAACGCCGAAACAAGATGCAAACGAGTTTATTTCAGATTCGATGATTCCTCGTTTCACGAGTCTATTTCTGGGCCGAATCGTTGTTTCTTGTGCGAGATCGGTGCATTTGAATGCAAATACACGAAATAGACGCAGTAACGCCGAAACGCGATGCAAACGAGTTTATTTCAGATATATGATTCCACGCTTCACGAGTCTATTTCTGTGCCGAATCGTTGTTTCTTGTGCGAGATCGGTGCATTTGAATGCAAATACACGAAATAGACGCAGAAACGCCGAAACGAGATGCAAACGAGTTTATTTCAGATTCGATGATTCCTCGTTTCACGAGTCTATGTCTGGGCCGTATCGTTGTTTCTTGTGCGAGATCGGTGTATTTGAATGCAAATACACGAAATAGACGCAGTAACGCCGAAACGCGATGCAAACGAGTTTATTTCAGATTCTATGATTCCTCGCTTCACGAGTCTATTTCTGTGCCGAATCGTTGTTTCTTGTGCGAGATCCGTGCATTTGAATGCAAATACACGAAATAGACGCAGAGACACCGAATCGGCAAGACCGAAACGCGATGCAATCGAGTTTATTTCAGATTCGATGATTCCTCGCTTCACGAGTCTATTTCTGTGCCGAATCGTTGTTTCTTGTGCGAGATCGGTGCATTTGAATGCAAATACACGAAATAGACGCAGAAACGCCGAAACGAGATGCAAACGAGTTTATTTCGGATTCGATGATTCCTCGTTTCACGAGTCTATGTCTGGGCCGTATCGTTGTTTCTTGTGCGAGATCGGTGCATTTGAATGCAAATACACGAAATAGACGCAGAAACGCCGAAACGAGATGCAAACGAGTTTATTTCGGATTCGATGATTCCTCGTTTCACGAGTCTATGTCAGGGCCGTATCGTTGTTTCTTGTGCGAGATCGGTGCATTTGAATGCAAATACACGAAATAGACGCAGAAACGCCGAAACAAGATGCAAACGAGTTTATTTCAGATTCGATGATTCCTCGTTTCACGAGTCTATTTCTGGGCCGAATCGTTGTTTCTTGTGCGAGATCGGTGTATTTGAATGCAAATACACGAAATAGACGCAGTAACGCCGAAACGCGATGCAAACGAGTTTATTTCAGATTCTATGATTCCTCGCTTCACGAGTCTATTTCTGTGCCGAATCGTTGTTTCTTGTGCGAGATCGGTGCATTTGAATGCAAATACACGAAATAGACGCAGAAACGCCGAAACGAGATGCAAACGAGTTTATTTCAGATTCGATGATTCCTCGCTCCACGAGTCTATTTCTGGGCCGTATCGTTGTTTCTTGTGCGAGATCGGTGCATTTGAATGCAAATACACGAAATAGACGCAGAAACGCCGAAACAAGATGCAAACGAGTTTATTTCAGATTCGATGATTCCTCGTTTCACGAGTCTATTTCTGGGCCGAATCGTTGTTTCTTGTGCGAGATCGGTGTATTTGAATGCAAATACACGAAATAGACGCAGTAACGCCGAAACGCGATGCAAACGAGTTTATTTCAGATTCTATGATTCCTCGCTTCACGAGTCTATTTCTGTGCCGAATCGTTGTTTCTTGTGCGAGATCGGTGTATTTGAATGCAAATACACGAAATAGACGCAGAAACGCCGAAACGAGATGCAAACGAGTTTATTTCAGATTCGATGATTCCTCGTTTCACGAGTCTATGTCTGGGCCGTATCGTTGTTTCTTGTGCGAGATCGGTGCATTTGAATGCAAATACACGAAATAGACGCAGAAACGCCGAAACAAGATGCAAACGAGTTTATTTCAGATTCGATGATTCCTCGTTTCACGAGTCTATTTCTGGGCCGAATCGTTGTTTCTTGTGCGAGATCGGTGCATTTGAATGCAAATACACGAAATAGACGCAGTAACGCCGAAACGCGATGCAAACGAGTTTATTTCAGATATATGATTCCTCGCTTCACGAGTCTATTTCTGTGCCGAATCGTTGTTTCTTGTGCGAGATCGGTGCATTTGAATGCAAATACACGAAATAGACGCAGAAACGCCGAAACGAGATGCAAACGAGTTTATTTCAGATTCGATGATTCCTCGTTTCACGAGTCTATGTCTGGGCCGTATCGTTGTTTCTTGTGCGAGATCGGTGTATTTGAATGCAAATACACGAAATAGACGCAGTAACGCCGAAACGCGATGCAAACGAGTTTATTTCAGATTCTATGATTCCTCGCTTCACGAGTCTATTTCTGTGCCGAATCGTTGTTTCTTGTGCGAGATCCGTGCATTTGAATGCAAATACACGAAATAGACGCAGAGACACCGAATCGGCAAGACCGAAACGCGATGCAATCGAGTTTATTTCAGATTCGATGATTCCTCGCTTCACGAGTCTATTTCTGTGCCGAATCGTTGTTTCTTGTGCGAGATCGGTGCATTTGAATGCAAATACACGAAATAGACGCAGAAACGCCGAAACGAGATGCAAACGAGTTTATTTCGGATTCGATGATTCCTCGTTTCACGAGTCTATGTCTGGGCCGTATCGTTGTTTCTTGTGCGAGATCGGTGCATTTGAATGCAAATACACGAAATAGACGCAGAAACGCCGAAACGAGATGCAAACGAGTTTATTTCGGATTCGATGATTCCTCGTTTCACGAGTCTATGTCAGGGCCGTATCGTTGTTTCTTGTGCGAGATCGGTGCATTTGAATGCAAATACACGAAATAGACGCAGAAACGCCGAAACAAGATGCAAACGAGTTTATTTCAGATTCGATGATTCCTCGTTTCACGAGTCTATTTCTGGGCCGAATCGTTGTTTCTTGTGCGAGATCGGTGTATTTGAATGCAAATACACGAAATAGACGCAGTAACGCCGAAACGCGATGCAAACGAGTTTATTTCAGATTCTATGATTCCTCGCTTCACGAGTCTATTTCTGTGCCGAATCGTTGTTTCTTGTGCGAGATCGGTGCATTTGAATGCAAATACACGAAATAGACGCAGAAACGCCGAAACGAGATGCAAACGAGTTTATTTCAGATTCTATGATTCCTCGCTTCACGAGTCTATTTCTGTGCCGAATCGTTGTTTCTTGTGCGAGATCGGTGCATTTGAATGCAAATACACGAAATAGACGCAGAAACGCCGAAACGAGATGCAAACGAGTTTATTTCAGATTCGATGATTCCTCGTTTCACGAGTCTATTTCTGTGCCGAATCGTTGTTTCTTGTGCGAGATCGGTGCATTTGAATGCAAATACACGAAATAGACGCAGAAACGCCGAAACGAGATGCAAACGAGTTTATTTCGGATTCGATGATTCCTCGTTTCACGAGTCTATGTCTGGGCCGTATCGTTGTTTCTTGTGCGAGATCGGTGCATTTGAATGCAAATACACGAAATAGACGCAGAAACGCCGAAACAAGATGCAAACGAGTTTATTTCAGATTCGATGATTCCTCGTTTCACGAGTCTATTTCTGGGCCGAATCGTTGTTTCTTGTGCGAGATCCGTGTATTTGAATGCAAATACACGAAATAGACGCAGTAACGCCGAAACGCGATGCAAACGAGTTTATTTCAGATTCTATGATTCCTCGCTTCACGAGTCTATTTCTGTGCCGAATCGTTGTTTCTTGTGCGAGATCGGTGCATTTGAATGCAAATACACGAAATAGACGCAGAAACGCCGAAACGAGATGCAAACGAGTTTATTTCAGATTCGATGATTCCTCGTTTCACGAGTCTATGTCTGGGCCGTATCGTTGTTTCTTGTGCGAGATCGGTGCATTTGAATGCAAATACACGAAATAGACGCAGAAACGCCGAAACGAGATGCAAACGAGTTTATTTCAGATTCGATGATTCCTCGCTTCACGAGTCTATTTCTGTGCCGAATCGTTGTTTCTTGTGCGAGATCGGTGCATTTGAATGCAAATACACGAAATAGACGCAGAAACGCCGAAACAAGATGCAAACGAGTTTATTTCAGATTCTATGATTCCTCGCTTCACGAGTCTATTTCTGTGCCGAATCGTTGTTTCTTGTGCGAGATCGGTGCATTTGAATGCAAATACACGAAATAGACGCAGTAACGCCGAAACGCGATGCAAACGAGTTTATTTCAGATCTATGATTCCTCGCTTCACGAGTCTATTTCTGTGCCGAATCGTTGTTTCTTGTGCGAGATCGGTGCATTTGAATGCAAATACACGAAATAGACGCAGAAACGCCGAAACGAGATGCAAACGAGTTTATTTCGGATTCGATGATTCCTCGTTTCACGAGTCTATGTCTGGGCCGTATCGTTGTTTCTTGTGCGAGATCGGTGCATTTGAATGCAAATACACGAAATAGACGCAGAAACGCCGAAACAAGATGCAAACGAGTTTATTTCAGATTCGATGATTCCTCGTTTCACGAGTCTATTTCTGGGCCGAATCGTTGTTTCTTGTGCGAGATCGGTGTATTTGAATGCAAATACACGAAATAGACGCAGTAACGCCGAAACGCGATGCAAACGAGTTTATTTCAGATTCTATGATTCCTCGCTTCACGAGTCTATTTCTGTGCCGAATCGCTGTTTCTTGTGCGAGATCGGTGCATTTGAATGCAAATACACGAAATAGACGCAGAAACGCCGAAACGAGATGCAAACGAGTTTATTTCAGATTCGATGATTCCTCGCTCCACGAGTCTATTTCTGGGCCGTATCGTTGTTTCTTGTGCGAGATCGGTGCATTTGAATGCAAATACACGAAATAGACGCAGAAACGCCGAAACAAGATGCAAACGAGTTTATTTCAGATTCGATGATTCCTCGTTTCACGAGTCTATTTCTGGGCCGAATCGTTGTTTCTTGTGCGAGATCGGTGTATTTGAATGCAAATACACGAAATAGACGCAGTAACGCCGAAACGCGATGCAAACGAGTTTATTTCAGATTCTATGATTCCTCGCTTCACGAGTCTATTTCTGTGCCGAATCGTTGTTTCTTGTGCGAGATCGGTGTATTTGAATGCAAATACACGAAATAGACGCAGAAACGCCGAAACGAGATGCAAACGAGTTTATTTCAGATTCGATGATTCCTCGTTTCACGAGTCTATGTCTGGGCCGTATCGTTGTTTCTTGTGCGAGATCGGTGCATTTGAATGCAAATACACGAAATAGACGCAGAAACGCCGAAACAAGATGCAAACGAGTTTATTTCAGATTCGATGATTCCTCGTTTCACGAGTCTATTTCTGGGCCGAATCGTTGTTTCTTGTGCGAGATCGGTGCATTTGAATGCAAATACACGAAATAGACGCAGTAACGCCGAAACGCGATGCAAACGAGTTTATTTCAGATATATGATTCCTCGCTTCACGAGTCTATTTCTGTGCCGAATCGTTGTTTCTTGTGCGAGATCGGTGCATTTGAATGCAAATACACGAAATAGACGCAGAAACGCCGAAACGAGATGCAAACGAGTTTATTTCAGATTCGATGATTCCTCGTTTCACGAGTCTATGTCTGGGCCGTATCGTTGTTTCTTGTGCGAGATCGGTGTATTTGAATGCAAATACACGAAATAGACGCAGTAACGCCGAAACGCGATGCAAACGAGTTTATTTCAGATTCTATGATTCCTCGCTTCACGAGTCTATTTCTGTGCCGAATCGTTGTTTCTTGTGCGAGATCCGTGCATTTGAATGCAAATACACGAAATAGACGCAGAGACACCGAATCGGCAAGACCGAAACGCGATGCAATCGAGTTTATTTCAGATTCGATGATTCCTCGCTTCACGAGTCTATTTCTGTGCCGAATCGTTGTTTCTTGTGCGAGATCGGTGCATTTGAATGCAAATACACGAAATAGACGCAGAAACGCCGAAACGAGATGCAAACGAGTTTATTTCGGATTCGATGATTCCTCGTTTCACGAGTCTATGTCTGGGCCGTATCGTTGTTTCTTGTGCGAGATCGGTGCATTTGAATGCAAATACACGAAATAGACGCAGAAACGCCGAAACAAGATGCAAACGAGTTTATTTCAGATTCGATGATTCCTCGTTTCACGAGTCTATGTCTGGGCCGTATCGTTGTTTCTTGTGCGAGATCGGTGCATTTGAATGCAAATACACGAAATAGACGCAGAAACGCCGAAACAAGATGCAAACGAGTTTATTTCAGATTCGATGATTCCTCGTTTCACGAGTCTATTTCTGGGCCGAATCGTTGTTTCTTGTGCGAGATCGGTGTATTTGAATGCAAATACACGAAATAGACGCAGTAACGCCGAAACGCGATGCAAACGAGTTTATTTCAGATTCTATGATTCCTCGCTTCACGAGTCTATTTCTGTGCCGAATCGCTGTTTCTTGTGCGAGATCGGTGCATTTGAATGCAAATACACGAAATAGACGCAGAAACGCCGAAACGAGATGCAAACGAGTTTATTTCAGATTCGATGATTCCTCGCTCCACGAGTCTATTTCTGGGCCGTATCGTTGTTTCTTGTGCGAGATCGGTGCATTTGAATGCAAATACACGAAATAGACGCAGAAACGCCGAAACAAGATGCAAACGAGTTTATTTCAGATTCGATGATTCCTCGTTTCACGAGTCTATTTCTGGGCCGAATCGTTGTTTCTTGTGCGAGATCGGTGTATTTGAATGCAAATACACGAAATAGACGCAGTAACGCCGAAACGCGATGCAAACGAGTTTATTTCAGATTCTATGATTCCTCGCTTCACGAGTCTATTTCTGTGCCGAATCGTTGATTCTTGTGCGAGATCGGTGTATTTGAATGCAAATACACGAAATAGACGCAGAAACGCCGAAACGAGATGCAAACGAGTTTATTTCAGATTCGATGATTCCTCGTTTCACGAGTCTATGTCTGGGCCGTATCGTTGTTTCTTGTGCGAGATCGGTGCATTTGAATGCAAATACACGAAATAGACGCAGAAACGCCGAAACAAGATGCAAACGAGTTTATTTCAGATTCGATGATTCCTCGTTTCACGAGTCTATTTCTGGGCCGAATCGTTGTTTCTTGTGCGAGATCGGTGCATTTGAATGCAAATACACGAAATAGACGCAGTAACGCCGAAACGCGATGCAAACGAGTTTATTTCAGATATATGATTCCTCGCTTCACGAGTCTATTTCTGTGCCGAATCGTTGTTTCTTGTGCGAGATCGGTGCATTTGAATGCAAATACACGAAATAGACGCAGAAACGCCGAAACGAGATGCAAACGAGTTTATTTCAGATTCGATGATTCCTCGTTTCACGAGTCTATTTCTGTGCCGAATCGTTGTTTCTTGTGCGAGATCCGTGCATTTGAATGCAAATACACGAAATAGACGCAGAGACACCGAATCGGCAAGACCGAAACGCGATGCAATCGAGTTTATTTCAGATTCGATGATTCCTCGCTTCACGAGTCTATTTCTGTGCCGAATCGTTGTTTCTTGTGCGAGATCGGTGCATTTGAATGCAAATACACGAAATAGACGCAGAAACGCCGAAACGAGATGCAAACGAGTTTATTTCGGATTCGATGATTCCTCGTTTCACGAGTCTATGTCTGGGCCGTATCGTTGTTTCTTGTGCGAGATCGGTGCATTTGAATGCAAATACACGAAATAGACGCAGAAACGCCGAAACAAGATGCAAACGAGTTTATTTCAGATTCGATGATTCCTCGTTTCACGAGTCTATTTCTGGGCCGAATCGTTGTTTCTTGTGCGAGATCGGTGTATTTGAATGCAAATACACGAAATAGACGCAGTAACGCCGAAACGCGATGCAAACGAGTTTATTTCAGATTCTATGATTCCTCGCTTCACGAGTCTATTTCTGTGCCGAATCGTTGTTTCTTGTGCGAGATCGGTGTATTTGAATGCAAATACACGAAATAGACGCAGTAACGCCGAAACGCGATGCAAACGAGTTTATTTCAGATTCTATGATTCCTCGCTTCACGAGTCTATTTCTGTGCCGAATCGTTGTTTCTTGTGCGAGATCGGTGCATTTGAATGCAAATACACGAAATAGACGCAGAAACGCCGAAACGAGATGCAAACGAGTTTATTTCAGATTCGATGATTCCTCGTTTCACGAGTCTATGTCTGGGCCGTATCGTTGTTTCTTGTGCGAGATCGGTGCATTTGAATGCAAATACACGAAATAGACGCAGAAACGCCGAAACGAGATGCAAATGAGTTTATTTCAGATTCGATGATTCCTCGCTTCACGAGTCTATTTCTGTGCCGAATCGTTGTTTCTTGTGCGAGATCGGTGCATTTGAATGCAAATACACGAAATAGACGCAGAAACGCCGAAACGAGATGCAAACGAGTTTATTTCGGATTCGATGATTCCTCGTTTCACGAGTCTATTTCTGGGCCGAATAGTTGTTTCTTGTGCGAGATCGGTGCATTTGAATGCAAATACACGAAATAGACGCAGAAACGCCGAAACGAGATGCAAACGAGTTTATTTCAGATTCGATGATTCCTCGTTTCACGAGTCTATGTCTGGGCCGTATCGTTGTTTCTTGTGCGAGATCGGTGTATTTGAATGCAAATACACGAAATAGACGCAGTAACGCCGAAACGCGATGCAAACGAGTTTATTTCAGATTCTATGATTCCTCGCTTCACGAGTCTATTTCTGTGCCGAATCGTTGTTTCTTGTGCGAGATCCGTGCATTTGAATGCAAATACACGAAATAGACGCAGAGACACCGAATCGGCAAGACCGAAACGCGATGCAATCGAGTTTATTTCAGATTCGATGATTCCTCGCTTCACGAGTCTATTTCTGTGCCGAATCGTTGTTTCTTGTGCGAGATCGGTGCATTTGAATGCAAATACACGAAATAGACGCAGAAACGCCGAAACGAGATGCAAACGAGTTTATTTCGGATTCGATGATTCCTCGTTTCACGAGTCTATGTCTGGGCCGTATCGTTGTTTCTTGTGCGAGATCGGTGCATTTGAATGCAAATACACGAAATAGACGCAGAAACGCCGAAACAAGATGCAAACGAGTTTATTTCAGATTCGATGATTCCTCGTTTCACGAGTCTATTTCTGGGCCGAATCGTTGTTTCTTGTGCGAGATCGGTGTATTTGAATGCAAATACACGAAATAGACGCAGTAACGCCGAAACGCGATGCAAACGAGTTTATTTCAGATTCTATGATTCCTCGCTTCACGAGTCTATTTCTGTGCCGAATCGTTGTTTCTTGTGCGAGATCGGTGTATTTGAATGCAAATACACGAAATAGACGCAGTAACGCCGAAACGCGATGCAAACGAGTTTATTTCAGATTCTATGATTCCTCGCTTCACGAGTCTATTTCTGTGCCGAATCGTTGTTTCTTGTGCGAGATCGGTGCATTTGAATGCAAATACACGAAATAGACGCAGAAACGCCGAAACGAGATGCAAACGAGTTTATTTCAGATTCGATGATTCCTCGTTTCACGAGTCTATGTCTGGGCCGTATCGTTGTTTCTTGTGCGAGATCGGTGCATTTGAATGCAAATACACGAAATAGACGCAGAAACGCCGAAACGAGATGCAAACGAGTTTATTTCAGATTCGATGATTCCTCGCTTCACGAGTCTATTTCTGTGCCGAATCGTTGTTTCTTGTGCGAGATCGGTGCATTTGAATGCAAATACACGAAATGGACGCAGAAACGCCGAAACGAGATGCAAACGAGTTTATTTCGGATTCGATGATTCCTCGTTTCACGAGTCTATTTCTGGGCCGAATAGTTGTTTCTTGTGCGAGATCGGTGCATTTGAATGCAAATACACGAAATAGACGCAGAAACGCCGAAACGAGATGCAAACGAGTTTATTTCAGATTCGATGATTCCTCGCTTCACGAGTCTATTTCTGGGCCGTATCGTTGTTTCTTGTGCGAGATCGGTGCATTTGAATGCAAATACACGAAATAGACGCAGAAACGCCGAAACAAGATGCAAACGAGTTTATTTCAGATTCTATGATTCCTCGCTTCACGAGTCTATTTCTGTGCCGAATCGTTGTTTCTTGTGCGAGATCCGTGCATTTGAATGCAAATACACGAAATAGACGCAGAGACACCGAATCGGCAAGACCGAAACGCGATGCAATCGAGTTTATTTCAGATTCGCTGATTCCTCGCTTCACGAGTCTATTTCTGTGCCGAATCGTTGTTTCTTGTGCGAGATCGGTGCATTTGAATGCAAATACACGAAATAGACGCAGAAACGCCGAAACGAGATGCAAACGAGTTTATTTCAGATTCGATGATTCCTCGTTTCACGAGTCTATTTCTGTGCCGAATCGTTGTTTCTTGTGCGAGATCGGTGCATTTGAATGTGTTACGTCGGTCCGACCACCGACGTTGGACTTTGCGTGTATACCTCGATAAGTATGGAAAGTATGCATGAATCTAACTTGTATTACATGCATAATGTGCGAAATCGAGTCGTCACTCGATTATAGAATTAAGCTCTAAAAACTAAGATTATTGTATCCATAAATGTTCAGCTCATCAAGTCCTCCAACATCCCTAAACTTGTTCAAAAACCCATCACTACTCCTATCTCGAACTCCTAAGAAATCACTCTAAACTTGTTCAAAAACCCATCACTACTTCCATCTTAACATTCTACGAAATTGTTCCAAAACCCATCGCTATTCAATTCCCAACTTTTCACATAATCGTTCCAACCCATCGCTACTTAAATCCCAAACCTTTTTGGAAATTGTCCTAAAACCAATCCTCGCTCAAATCTCCACTTTACCCAAAATCCTTGTTCGGATCTTCACCACTACTCACAGCTTGTTCAAATCCTCATTTCCACTTACAACTTGTTCAAGCCCTCATCTACACTCACAACTTGTTCTAACCCTCATCTCCTCTCGAGTAGACCTTTTCTCGAGAACAAAGAGACTGCAGAATCAGCGTTCCTCGAGAACAAAGAGACCGCTGCCTCAGCAGGAATGAAAAGGTATAAAGCCGAGCGAACTGAAGAATAATTCAGTCTGGCCTAAGCCAGCGAAGTGAACAGACGTGCTAACCTGCGTCACTTCAATTCGGGAATTCGACGAAAAGTCTACGACGAGTGCTCCTACTATTCCAATTCAATTCAAATACTATTCCTAACTCCCAAATCATTACTAAATCAACTCCTATTAAAATCCAACTTCTCTATATAAATAATTATTGTGCATCTACGATTTATTATTATTATACTATATCATTTTGTTACGTGACAGTCTACGGACTTTATTATTTGTTTTCAAGTGAAGTCTAAGGACTTGTGAATAAACTACGATCATACCAGTTCTTCGTGTGTTTGTTTTTACTTGCATCTATTCTTTTATTTCAAGTGACAGTTCTTTTATAATATCTCAACGTACTCTTGTCTCGTCTAAATAACCTGGTCTCAGAGTGAAGTGGTAACACAGCACCGCCAGTTAGACTTCGACAAGAGACAGTCCAATTCAATATTATTATTTCAATATTCATATTTTAATATTCCAACGTGCGCTTGTTTCGTCTAATAACCTGGTCTCAGAGTGAAGTGGCAACACAGCACCGCCAGTAGACGTTCGACAAGTCGACTTCGAACTCGTGCTCTCGATATATTACTATACAAATCTCGGTCACAAAGGGAAGCTGCATATCGCTCCGCCGAGATAGTAATTGACGAGTAGACTTTTATTCTTGTGCAAACACTTATACGGAGTAACTATTTCAATTCAGTGACAGTTTCGAATCAGTGCCCTCGTTCTCACGCTAAGTGACTCGGCTAGCGAGTTCGGTGTCTCACCGCTCCGCTGAGTAGCGTCGATAACGAGTGGACGTTTTATAATCAATTCAGATAGGGTGTTTTTCTTGAACCCATCCTCACATGCGTCGTACGCGTCGTGCCGGCCGGAAGGTTCAGATTGCCAAGTTCCGTAAAGCCTTGAATCAATCTGCCGTGTTAAACAGTCTATTAGCCTCTGCTAACTGGACCGAACTTCTCGGGACGACCGAAAGAATCGAATGCGACGCGTCTGACCACGTTTCCGTCTACGGCTGTCAGTGTCGCCCGGTTCTCCAAAACGAGGTCAACCACGCGGACCTCGCGCGTCCAGCAAGCCCAGTCGGCCAGCCAGCTGAGTGCTACGAGGTCATCGACCTGATTGACATCTCAGACGACGACAGTCAGGAGACCGTCATTCTCCCACGTCCACGCTGCAGGATTATCAACGATAATTACCTGTCAGCTTCTGAACGCATCATCTTGCGTCTACCAGTTCGTCCAGCTGTCATCCTTCCGCAGCAGCCACGCAGACGGCTGCCTAACCTACCTCGTCTAGAAGAGATCTGCATAGACGATCCCCAGTACGAGGTCTACGCAGCTCGACGTGCGCAGCTCCTGCGACAATACTACTAACCCGCTAACGACCGGTGAGAATTCGTGTCATACTCTAATATACTGTACCTCTTCTCCGCGTCCTGTCAACTCACCGCGTTCGTTATACTAACCTCAAATCATTCCCATCCGCGTTGACTGCAAGCGGATGTCGGCTCTAAACGGTTTCCGGTGTCCTAACGCATATGACAGCCCATCTGGCTGTCTCGGCGTAAAAGACCGTTCTTATTAAAATCTTGTCTCCGTCGCTCCAGGTGTCGCCCTCTCGTTCGCTGGGTACCTGGAACGTAACAAGACAAATTTTTGGCGCAGTCGGTAGGACGTGAAACGGTCGCCGGTAAACCTCAACATCGTAACACGATCATGCTACACAAATCTAATTAAGAATTCACATTTGTATCTCTCTCTAATAATCCAAAATGGCAAGTCGGCCAGTCACACGATCCCATCCGGATCCTCAAGTAGACCCTGATGTGGTCGATCCGCAAAATCTCCCGCTTCCGACGGAGGAAGAGTTATTAATCTATTCTCAAACCCTCGCACGCAAAGAGGAATACCTAAGGGAACAAACGGAGTTCATAGCTAAACTGCGCCTCAAATACGAAGAGGACGCCCAAAATCAGAGGAATATGTTTGACGAACTACGTCAGGAAATTCAAACTCTCCGCGTCGCTAATCGAAGCACTCAACAGCCGCGCTCACCACTCTCCTCGAATAATTTCGAGCCTCCTCAGTTCGAGCCCACCGGCAATTTTGCATTAAAACAAGCTGCCGAGCTTGTTCCCAAATTCGATGGCACGTCCATCCCAGTCCTAAAATTCATCCGAGCATGCAAACGCGCTCGTGATGCAGTCCCAGCTACCGCCGAATTAGCATTAACAAAGCTAATTTGCAATAAACTCCATGATCGCGCATACGCCGCTATCGAAGGCGAAAACATTCGAACAATTTCCGCCTTATGCGATAAGCTACGAACCGTACTGGGCCCGTACAAATTCGTGGACCAGTACCGTGGTGAACTCGCCGGTATAGCCCAAGGCCAGAATGAGCACATTCTGGACTATATCAACCGCGTCAAAGATCTGCGCACCGCTATACAGGACTCTACGGAGAGTCATTTCGATTACGAGGACTTAGATAATTTCGTTGTCGAATGTTTCCTCCGCGGACTTCTCCCACAGTTACGCGCTGAAGTCCTCCATTGCCGTTCGCAAAGATCCTCTGTAATCTTCGAGGCAGCTATATCGGCTTACAAGCAATACGAGCTTTACGAAGCTCGTCGCCGAGGAACATTTCGCGAAGAACCTCGCCGAGTCAGTTTCTCAGACAACAGAAGTCCGTTTCGTCAGCGTTCTTCTAACGATTACTCCTCACGCGATAATCGCATTCCTCAGGAGCGAGCTCCGGAACGTCGAGACACTAGATCCGACCAACGTCCAGAATCGTGGCGTAACCCAAACCGCGACTCTTATCGCTCCCCAACGCCACAACGACGCTCCGAACCCGATCTTCACGAACGAAACACATACCGTGAAGACCGCGATAGGCGTCCAGCGTCCCCGCAAAAATACTGCAACTACTGCAGAATCCCAGGGCACGACATTCACGAATGTCGCAAACGTGCCTTCAACAACAATAGGTCGGGAAACGAACCCGGCCTCCCGATCGACGCCAGCCGACGGCGGGAGGCCGCGTCCCCGAGCCAACCTCCTACGCGGATTCAAACCGTAATCCGGGCAAACGACCCGCCCAAAGACTCGTCTCTGCCGTCAACCTCGCAGTAGACTCTCCAATACCGCGCATAAAAGTTTCTGCCCCCCAACTGAAAAGAAAATGTGAATTCTTGTTGGATACGGGGTCCGAAATAAATTTGATCCGCGCGTCAGGCCTTATGCCTAACACCGAAATCGATCCGTCTAATAAAATAGAAGTACAAGGAATAACCGAGGGCTCTTTAACAACTCTCGGTGAAGTCAACATCGTAGTCCAGGGAACAACTCCTGTAACCTTCCAAGTACTTGAGGACGATTTTCCGGTTAACATCGATGGAATTCTCGGCTCGCCCTTCTTCATAGGAGGAGCTGAGATTTCCTTCGCAAGACAATTTGTCTTGCTTGGAGACGCATCCATTCCGTTCTCCAACCCTCGCACACTACCGACTGAGTCTCGCGAATATCCGGTGACGAAGGTTATATCAATGCCTTCTCGGGAATCGATCGAGCTCTCCCTAGAGAAAAACGCCGCGAGAACTGAGCCACCAAGGCCTTCCTCGACTAAACGGCCGGAATCAAAGGAGACTCGTGAGATATCGGAGAAAACCGCGAAGAGTCAGACCGTTAAGAGCGAGAATTCAATTCCACAGTCCAACAAATGGACTAAGACAAACCCAGAGCAGTTTGTCATTGAGCCACGTACCGCGGCCTGCATTGCAGTCAGCGTCGATGGCCCAAAACAGGGATATATTCGTCGCATTGACATCGCGCCGGATGTATTCCTCGGTGACTGCGTAGTCACTAACCGCGAGGGCAAAGCGTGCCTAAGATGTTTCAACACATCCTCGTGTCCGATAGCGTTCCAACTACCCACCTTGGAAGTGGAAGAGATCGAGCGCTATTCAGCAAGTTCCGGTAACCACTCCGACCTTTCTAATTCCGGTAACCATCCCGACGCATTCGGTAACCATCCCGACCTTACTAATTCCGGTAACCATTCCGACGCATTCGGTAACCATCCCGACCTTACTAATTCCGGTAACCATCCCGACGCATTCGGTAACCATCCCGACCTTACTAATTCCGGTAACCATCCCGACGAATTCGGTAACCATCCCGACCTTCTTAATCCCGGTAACCATCCCGACGAATTCGGTAACCATCCCGACCTTACTAACTCCGAGCCCAGAGAAGGCTCTGTCAAACCCAAACCCAAAAGGGTCTATTCCATTACTAACTCCCACGAAGCTCGCGTACAAGAACTAATCGACACCATTCCTATGAGTCATCTCAACGAGAATGAGATGACCCACGTCAAATCTCTACTGGAAGAGCACAACGATCTCTTCCACCTTCAAGGTGATCGATTAGGGAAGACACATGCGGTGTCTCACAAAATTATTACGACGGACGACGTTCCCGTCCACGTCAAACAGTATCGCTATCCACCAATCCACAAGGAGGAAATCAACAAACAAATGTTCGAACTCTTACAAAACGACATAGTCGTTCCGTCAAATTCTCCTTATAATTCTCCCTTGTGGATTGTCCCCAAAAAGGCGGACGCCGAGGGTAGAAAAAAATGGCGCATGGTAATCGACTACCGCGCACTAAACGAAAAATCGGTGGCCGACGCATATCCACTGCCCAGTATCAATGAAATTTTAGACCAACTGGGCAGTGCAACTTATTTCAGCGTGTTCGACCTAGCTAGCGGGTTTCATCAGATAGGGATGGAGAAGGAAGATGCCGCAAAAACTGCCTTCTCCACGCCCTTCGGCCACTACGAATTTAACAGAATGCCATTCGGCCTCCGCAATGCCCCGGCAACTTTCCAGAGACTTATGGACACAGTCCTCTGCGGTCTCCAAGGCAACGAACTTTTCGTGTACCTTGATGACATTGTAATTTACGCGCGTTCCCTAGAGGAACATCAGTCAAAATTCAATAAATTAGCACGGCGACTGCGTAACGCCAATCTCAAATTGCAACCCTCAAAATGTGGATTCCTCCACAAGGAGGTAGCGTACCTAGGGCATCAGATAAGCAAAGACGGCGTGAAACCATGTCCTAAAAAAATCGACGCCGTCCAAAAATTCCCGCGCCCCAAAACCGCGAAAAATGTGCGAGAATTTCTGGGTCTTGCAGGGTACTATCGTCGTTTTATTAAAGATTTCGCGAAAATCTCCAAACCCTTAACCCAACTCCTCGCTAAGGAACACAACTTCGAATGGGGACCCAAACAGGAAGAAGCCTTCGAAGAATTACGTCAAGCCTTATGCGATGAACCGGTCCTTCAATACCCGGACTTCGACAAACCCTTCAATGTCACCTGTGACGCATCAGGATACGCCATCGGCGCCGTATTAAGCCAAGGGGAAATAGGCAAGGATCGCCCCGTCGCTTACACGTCCAGAATCCTGCAGGGTGCCGAAGTCAACTACTCCACCATAGAAAAGGAGTGTTTGGCAATCATATTTGCTGTACAATATTTCCGACCCTACATCTACGGACGGAAATTCACATTAATTACAGATCACAAACCATTGGTATGGATGACGTCAGTAAAGGATCCAACGTCGCGTCTCCTCAGATGGCGACTGAAACTTGCAGAATTCGAATACAAGGTGGTTTACAAACCAGGCAGAGCGAATACTAATGCAGACGCTCTCTCCCGGAACCCGGTGGTACTCCCTTTATCGTGGAGCACACCTGCAGATAGATCGCCACCAAGGGCGCCATTATTCAGTCCCGGAACACCTTTATTCGACGCACACCGGAGAAAACGAGACGATTCGCTCCTCATGCCCCCGCCTCAATCAACTCCTCCGAGGAAAAGAAGATCCTCGACAAGTTCAACAGAAGGGCCACCATTGAAAACGCCCCCACGCATCGTCGCCGATACAAACCCTGACACTCTCACGACACCGCCATCACCAACATACGACCATTATCCAGGAGACCTACCTTCACTAAGACTCGACGACACTTTAGTCCCCGCTCCTGCACCGACTCCGATAGATGGGTCAACAGGTTGGTTAGACGCGGAAGGAGATTCAGAAGAAAACGAAGAAGAAGAAGAAGAGGAAGACGAAGAACCAAGGAGACAAGGAAGAGTGACCTATCTCCGCGACCGATTGATCATGAGGAAAGACAACATGGTGTGTTTCTCAACGTTAGATGGTCAACCCATAGATCCAGGAGCCATGGATCTCAACAGGCAAAGGAAATTATCCAATGCCCAAGATTTGACACTATTCAAGGCAAGAGTAAGTAACCTCGGGAGTTATAAACTCATACAAATACCGATCAAACCGTCGCCATTACACGAAGTCTCGTCAGACGACCTAAAAGAATGTTTCCGAACACTACTCGACGTAGTTAACGAACTCAGGCTACGAACATTCTCCATCTCCAAAACCTTCATCGACGACAACTCCATGGATTACGTATCAAATCTACTCACCGCCACCTTCGAAGACACTCCCGTACACATCTTCTTCTGCGCCCATGAAATCCAGATACCGGCCGAAGACAGATGGAGGGAGATAATCATGGAAAATCATGTATCCGCATACGCCGGACACAAAGGTATAACCAAAACCATCAAGAGAATCCGCGAAAGGTATTGGTGGAACGGCATGAAAACCCAAGTGACCGACTATATCAACAATTGTTTAAGTTGCCAACGCAATAAACTAACAAGAATAAAGACACGACTGCCGATGAAAATTACAGACACGCCCGGCAGAGCATTCGACAAGGTGTCCATGGACATCGTGGGTCCCTTGCCCACCACCAGTGATGGACATACTTACATCCTGACCATGCAGGATCTGTTAACTAAGTACTCCGTCGCGGTCCCTCTCAAATCCGCCGACGCCATCAGCACCGCGGACGCGTTCATCAACAACTTTATATGTCGTTTCGGAACTCCCAAAGCGATCCTGACGGACCAAGGAACAAACTTCACTAGTTCTCTCATGAAGACCGTCGCAAAACGATTCAGAATCACCCGCCTACAGACGACAGCATTCCACCCGCAAAGCAACGGCTCCATCGAAAGATCGCATCACGTCCTGGTAGAATACATAAAGCAATATGTCTATAAAAACAATTGGGATAAATGGGTCGATCTAGCGATGTTCAGCTACAACACCAGCGTCCACGAAGGCACCGACTTCACACCACACGAATTAGTGTTTGGTTCCTTAGCGCGAGTACCATCCGCCGACTCCTATTCCTATGAATGTAACAATAATTCCTATACCCACTATTTTTCCCAACTCCAAAGGAAAATCACCGAAACGCAAATTCGCGCACGCGGCAATTTAGTATCCGCCAAAAGAAGGTCAAAGACGTATTACGACAGACGAATCAACCCAGTAGAATTCAAAGTAGGAGAACAAGTATTCCTACTGAAAGAACCCTGCAAGAGCAAATTCGATGCGCAATATACAGGCCCATACGAGATTTACGAAGTACTAGACGCAAATAATATTAAAATCAAAGTAGGTAACCATTATAAAATTGTACACGCGAATAAATTAAAACGCGCATCAGGTAACCTAACGCCGA
The DNA here is from genome assembly GCA_963966675.1 of Lasioglossum calceatum. Lineage (NCBI taxonomy): Eukaryota > Metazoa > Arthropoda > Insecta > Hymenoptera > Halictidae > Lasioglossum > Lasioglossum calceatum. The sequence goes on along the minus strand of CAXAAD010000211.1, from coordinate 18,256 downwards.
GTCCGCATCGACAAAACGTATTCACCGTTATACAAAAGATAAGAGAAGAAGCGTATCCATCCTCGGTAGCCCCCACTCCCTCCGGAAGATTAGATAACCGGCAGAGGCACCAGCAACCAGACCCTCCTAGTTCTCATCACTCTTCACCAGTACGACACCCAGTGCGCATCACTCCTCCAGCCAACTGCAACGGAAAAATGTGCGGACCAATAAGGAAGACGCAAACAGCCACGCAGAAGGCAAACCGTTACGCAAACCGTTATAGAAATATAACATGCTACAACGGTATAATCATGGTCACACAAGATGACAGACAGGTGTGTTACCAATGCAGCCAAACGATGGTCATCAAACACGTCGAAAGATGGAACCATCAAAGGATGTTCAGCATCAGCAACAATTGCAACAATTGCGGCAGAAGGATGTGTGAAGAAACCCCCGTGCTGGACTGCATCCCATGCGGACAAATATTAGCATCCAGATGGGCCTTCAACCACGATAATCCAGACCAGGTTCCGGACGACTCCGAGGAAGACTTCAATTCGGACGAGGAACTACCCCTCTTCCCCATCTAAACCAAAAGATGGAAACGATAGTGAAGTGTGTGATCCCCTCCCACCCCAAATACCCTCAACACAGTCGAGAGAACATTGCGATACCGACTGTTCAAAAACAGTGAAACCATCCCCAAACCCCCGTGCGGACCTAGACAACATATCAGTGCACCCAGTGTTCCGTACCAATGTCGAGAGCATTCGCCGTGAGCTGAGCTCCCTGCGTGGATCACTCACTCACGACACAACGAACGACGATAGACTATGAGTACGTGCGTTCGTCAAAGCACCCCGAGTCGAGAAATTTCCTGCGTGAAATTTCTTCTTCGGCAAGGGAGGTGTTACGTCGGTCCGACCACCGACGTTGGACTTTGCGTGTATACCTCGATAAGTATGGAAAGTATGCATGAATCTAACTTGTATTACATGCATAATGTGCGAAATCGAGTCGTCACTCGATTATAGAATTAAGCTCTAAAAACTAAGATTATTGTATCCATAAATGTTCAGCTCATCAAGTCCTCCAACATCCCTAAACTTGTTCAAAAACCCATCACTACTCCTATCTCGAACTCCTAAGAAATCACTCTAAACTTGTTCAAAAACCCATCACTACTTCCATCTTAACATTCTACGAAATTGTTCCAAAACCCATCGCTATTCAATTCCCAACTTTTCACATAATCGTTCCAACCCATCGCTACTTAAATCCCAAACCTTTTTGGAAATTGTCCTAAAACCAATCCTCGCTCAAATCTCCACTTTACCCAAAATCCTTGTTCGGATCTTCACCACTACTCACAGCTTGTTCAAATCCTCATTTCCACTTACAACTTGTTCAAGCCCTCATCTACACTCACAACTTGTTCTAACCCTCATCTCCTCTCGAGTAGACCTTTTCTCGAGAACAAAGAGACTGCAGAATCAGCGTTCCTCGAGAACAAAGAGACCGCTGCCTCAGCAGGAATGAAAAGGTATAAAGCCGAGCGAACTGAAGAATAATTCAGTCTGGCCTAAGCCAGCGAAGTGAACAGACGTGCTAACCTGCGTCACTTCAATTCGGGAATTCGACGAAAAGTCTACGACGAGTGCTCCTACTATTCCAATTCAATTCAAATACTATTCCTAACTCCCAAATCATTACTAAATCAACTCCTATTAAAATCCAACTTCTCTATATAAATAATTATTGTGCATCTACGATTTATTATTATTATACTATATCATTTTGTTACGTGACAGTCTACGGACTTTATTATTTGTTTTCAAGTGAAGTCTAAGGACTTGTGAATAAACTACGATCATACCAGTTCTTCGTGTGTTTGTTTTTACTTGCATCTATTCTTTTATTTCAAGTGACAGTTCTTTTATAATATCTCAACGTACTCTTGTCTCGTCTAAATAACCTGGTCTCAGAGTGGTAACACAGCACCGCCAGTTAGACTTCGACAAGAGACAGTCCAATTCAATATTATTATTTCAATATTCATATTTTAATATTCCAACGTGCGCTTGTTTCGTCTAATAACCTGGTCTCAGAGTGAAGTGGCAACACAGCACCGCCAGTAGACGTTCGACAAGTCGACTTCGAACTCGTGCTCTCGATATATTACTATACAAATCTCGGTCACAAAGGGAAGCTGCATATCGCTCCGCCGAGATAGTAATTGACGAGTAGACTTTTATTCTTGTGCAAACACTTATACGGAGTAACTATTTCAATTCAGTGACAGTTTCGAATCAGTGCCCTCGTTCTCACGCTAAGTGACTCGGCTAGCGAGTTCGGTGTCTCACCGCTCCGCTGAGTAGCGTCGATAACGAGTGGACGTTTTATAATCAATTCAGATAGGGTGTTTTTCTTGAACCCATCCTCACATGCGTCGTACGCGTCGTGCCGGCCGGAAGGTTCAGATTGCCAAGTTCCGTAAAGCCTTGAATCAATCTGCCGTGTTAAACAGTCTATTAGCCTCTGCTAACTGGACCGAACTTCTCGGGACGACCGAAAGAATCGAATGCGACGCGTCTGACCACGTTTCCGTCTACGGCTGTCAGTGTCGCCCGGTTCTCCAAAACGAGGTCAACCACGCGGACCTCGCGCGTCCAGCAAGCCCAGTCGGCCAGCCAGCTGAGTGCTACGAGGTCATCGACCTGATTGACATCTCAGACGACGACAGTCAGGAGACCGTCATTCTCCCACGTCCACGCTGCAGGATTATCAACGATAATTACCTGTCAGCTTCTGAACGCATCATCTTGCGTCTACCAGTTCGTCCAGCTGTCATCCTTCCGCAGCAGCCACGCAGACGGCTGCCTAACCTACCTCGTCTAGAAGAGATCTGCATAGACGATCCCCAGTACGAGGTCTACGCAGCTCGACGTGCGCAGCTCCTGCGACAATACTACTAACCCGCTAACGACCGGTGAGAATTCGTGTCATACTCTAATATACTGTACCTCTTCTCCGCGTCCTGTCAACTCACCGCGTTCGTTATACTAACCTCAAATCATTCCCATCCGCGTTGACTGCAAGCGGATGTCGGCTCTAAACGGTTTCCGGTGTCCTAACGCATATGACAGCCCATCTGGCTGTCTCGGCGTAAAAGACCGTTCTTATTAAAATCTTGTCTCCGTCGCTCCAGGTGTCGCCCTCTCGTTCGCTGGGTACCTGGAACGTAACAAATGCAAATACACGAAATAGACGCAGAAACGCCGAAACGAGATGCAAACGAGTTTATTTCGGATTCGATGATTCCTCGTTTCACGAGTCTATGTCTGGGCCGTATCGTTGTTTCTTGTGCGAGATCGGTGCATTTGAATGCAAATACACGAAATAGACGCAGAAACGCCGAAACAAGATGCAAACGAGTTTATTTCAGATTCGATGATTCCTCGTTTCACGAGTCTATTTCTGGGCCGAATCGTTGTTTCTTGTGCGAGATCGGTGTATTTGAATGCAAATACAGGAAATAGACGCAGTAACGCCGAAACGCGATGCAAACGAGTTTATTTCAGATTCTATGATTCCTCGCTTCACGAGTCTATTTCTGTGCCGAATCGTTGTTTCTTGTGCGAGATCGGTGCATTTGAATGCAAATACACGAAATAGACGCAGAAACGCCGAAACGAGATGCAAACGAGTTTATTTCAGATTCGATGATTCCTCGTTTCACGAGTCTATGTCTGGGCCGTATCGTTGTTTCTTGTGCGAGATCGGTGCATTTGAATGCAAATACACGAAATAGACGCAGAAACGCCGAAACGAGATGCAAACGAGTTTATTTCAGATTCGATGATTCCTCGCTTCACGAGTCTATTTCTGTGCCGAATCGTTGTTTCTTGTGCGAGATCGGTGCATTTGAATGCAAATACACGAAATAGACGCAGAAACGCCGAAACAAGATGCAAACGAGTTTATTTCAGATTCTATGATTCCTCGCTTCACGAGTCTATTTCTGTGCCGAATCGTTGTTTCTTGTGCGAGATCGGTGCATTTGAATGCAAATACACGAAATAGACGCAGTAACGCCGAAACGCGATGCAAACGAGTTTATTTCAGATCTATGATTCCTCGCTTCACGAGTCTATTTCTGTGCCGAATCGTTGTTTCTTGTGCGAGATCGGTGCATTTGAATGCAAATACACGAAATAGACGCAGAAACGCCGAAACGAGATGCAAACGAGTTTATTTCGGATTCGATGATTCCTCGTTTCACGAGTCTATGTCTGGGCCGTATCGTTGTTTCTTGTGCGAGATCGGTGCATTTGAATGCAAATACACGAAATAGACGCAGAAACGCCGAAACAAGATGCAAACGAGTTTATTTCAGATTCGATGATTCCTCGTTTCACGAGTCTATTTCTGGGCCGAATCGTTGTTTCTTGTGCGAGATCGGTGTATTTGAATGCAAATACACGAAATAGACGCAGAAACGCCGAAACGAGATGCAAACGAGTTTATTTCAGATTCTATGATTCCTCGCTTCACGAGTCTATTTCTGTGCCGAATCGTTGTTTCTTGTGCGAGATCGGTGCATTTGAATGCAAATACACGAAATAGACGCAGAAACGCCGAAACGAGATGCAAACGAGTTTATTTCAGATTCGATGATTCCTCGTTTCACGAGTCTATTTCTGTGCCGAATCGTTGTTTCTTGTGCGAGATCGGTGCATTTGAATGCAAATACACGAAATAGACGCAGAAACGCCGAAACGAGATGCAAACGAGTTTATTTCGGATTCGATGATTCCTCGTTTCACGAGTCTATTTCTGGGCCGAATAGTTGTTTCTTGTGCGAGATCGGTGCATTTGAATGCAAATACACGAAATAGACGCAGTAACGCCGAAACGCGATGCAAACGAGTTTATTTCAGATCTATGATTCCTCGCTTCACGAGTCTATTTCTGTGCCGAATCGTTGTTTCTTGTGCGAGATCGGTGCATTTGAATGCAAATACACGAAATAGACGCAGAAACGCCGAAACGAGATGCAAACGAGTTTATTTCGGATTCGATGATTCCTCGTTTCACGAGTCTATGTCTGGGCCGTATCGTTGTTTCTTGTGCGAGATCGGTGCATTTGAATGCAAATACACGAAATAGACGCAGAAACGCCGAAACAAGATGCAAACGAGTTTATTTCAGATTCGATGATTCCTCGTTTCACGAGTCTATTTCTGGGCCGAATCGTTGTTTCTTGTGCGAGATCGGTGTATTTGAATGCAAATACACGAAATAGACGCAGTAACGCCGAAACGCGATGCAAACGAGTTTATTTCAGATTCTATGATTCCTCGCTTCACGAGTCTATTTCTGTGCCGAATCGCTGTTTCTTGTGCGAGATCGGTGCATTTGAATGCAAATACACGAAATAGACGCAGAAACGCCGAAACGAGATGCAAACGAGTTTATTTCAGATTCGATGATTCCTCGCTCCACGAGTCTATTTCTGGGCCGTATCGTTGTTTCTTGTGCGAGATCGGTGCATTTGAATGCAAATACACGAAATAGACGCAGAAACGCCGAAACAAGATGCGAACGAGTTTATTTCAGATTCGATGATTCCTCGTTTCACGAGACTATTTCTGGGCCGAATCGTTGTTTCTTGTGCGAGATCGGTGTATTTGAATGCAAATACACGAAATAGACGCAGTAACGCCGAAACGCGATGCAAACGAGTTTATTTCAGATTCTATGATTCCTCGCTTCACGAGTCTATTTCTGTGCCGAATCGTTGTTTCTTGTGCGAGATCGGTGTATTTGAATGCAAATACACGAAATAGACGCAGAAACGCCGAAACGAGATGCAAACGAGTTTATTTCAGATTCGATGATTCCTCGTTTCACGAGTCTATGTCTGGGCCGTATCGTTGTTTCTTGTGCGAGATCGGTGCATTTGAATGCAAATACACGAAATAGACGCAGAAACGCCGAAACAAGATGCAAACGAGTTTATTTCAGATTCGATGATTCCTCGTTTCACGAGTCTATTTCTGGGCCGAATCGTTGTTTCTTGTGCGAGATCGGTGCATTTGAATGCAAATACACGAAATAGACGCAGTAACGCCGAAACGCGATGCAAACGAGTTTATTTCAGATATATGATTCCTCGCTTCACGAGTCTATTTCTGTGCCGAATCGTTGTTTCTTGTGCGAGATCGGTGCATTTGAATGCAAATACACGAAATAGACGCAGAAACGCCGAAACGAGATGCAAACGAGTTTATTTCAGATTCGATGATTCCTCGTTTCACGAGTCTATGTCTGGGCCGTATCGTTGTTTCTTGTGCGAGATCGGTGTATTTGAATGCAAATACACGAAATAGACGCAGTAACGCCGAAACGCGATGCAAACGAGTTTATTTCAGATTCTATGATTCCTCGCTTCACGAGTCTATTTCTGTGCCGAATCGTTGTTTCTTGTGCGAGATCCGTGCATTTGAATGCAAATACACGAAATAGACGCAGAGACACCGAATCGGCAAGACCGAAACGCGATGCAATCGAGTTTATTTCAGATTCGATGATTCCTCGCTTCACGAGTCTATTTCTGTGCCGAATCGTTGTTTCTTGTGCGAGATCGGTGCATTTGAATGCAAATACACGAAATAGACGCAGAAACGCCGAAACGAGATGCAAACGAGTTTATTTCGGAATCGATGATTCCTCGTTTCACGAGTCTATGTCTGGGCCGTATCGTTGTTTCTTGTGCGAGATCGGTGCATTTGAATGCAAATACACGAAATAGACGCAGAAACGCCGAAACGAGATGCAAACGAGTTTATTTCAGATTCGATGATTCCTCGTTTCACGAGTCTATGTCTGGGCCGTATCGTTGTTTCTTGTGCGAGATCGGTGTATTTGAATGCAAATACACGAAATAGACGCAGTAACGCCGAAACGCGATGCAAACGAGTTTATTTCAGATTCTATGATTCCTCGCTTCACGAGTCTATTTCTGTGCCGAATCGTTGTTTCTTGTGCGAGATCCGTGCATTTGAATGCAAATACACGAAATAGACGCAGAGACACCGAATCGGCAAGACCGAAACGCGATGCAATCGAGTTTATTTCAGATTCGATGATTCCTCGCTTCACGAGTCTATTTCTGTGCCGAATCGTTGTTTCTTGTGCGAGATCGGTGCATTTGAATGCAAATACACGAAATAGACGCAGAAACGCCGAAACGAGATGCAAACGAGTTTATTTCGGATTCGATGATTCCTCGTTTCACGAGTCTATGTCTGGGCCGTATCGTTGTTTCTTGTGCGAGATCGGTGCATTTGAATGCAAATACACGAAATAGACGCAGAAACGCCGAAACAAGATGCAAACGAGTTTATTTCAGATTCGATGATTCCTCGTTTCACGAGTCTATTTCTGGGCCGAATCGTTGTTTCTTGTGCGAGATCGGTGTATTTGAATGCAAATACACGAAATAGACGCAGTAACGCCGAAACGCGATGCAAACGAGTTTATTTCAGATTCTATGATTCCTCGCTTCACGAGTCTATTTCTGTGCCGAATCGTTGTTTCTTGTGCGAGATCGGTGTATTTGAATGCAAATACACGAAATAGACGCAGTAACGCCGAAACGCGATGCAAACGAGTTTATTTCAGATTCTATGATTCCTCGCTTCACGAGTCTATTTCTGTGCCGAATCGTTGTTTCTTGTGCGAGATCGGTGCATTTGAATGCAAATACACGAAATAGACGCAGAAACGCCGAAACGAGATGCAAACGAGTTTATTTCAGATTCGATGATTCCTCGTTTCACGAGTCTATGTCTGGGCCGTATCGTTGTTTCTTGTGCGAGATCGGTGCATTTGAATGCAAATACACGAAATAGACGCAGAAACGCCGAAACGAGATGCAAACGAGTTTATTTCAGATTCGATGATTCCTCGCTTCACGAGTCTATTTCTGTGCCGAATCGTTGTTTCTTGTGCGAGATCGGTGCATTTGAATGCAAATACACGAAATAGACGCAGAAACGCCGAAACGAGATGCAAACGAGTTTATTTCGGATTCGATGATTCCTCGTTTCACGAGTCTATTTCTGGGCCGAATAGTTGTTTCTTGTGCGAGATCGGTGCATTTGAATGCAAATACACGAAATAGACGCAGAAACGCCGAAACGAGATGCAAACGAGTTTATTTCAGATTCGATGATTCCTCGTTTCACGAGTCTATGTCTGGGCCGTATCGTTGTTTCTTGTGCGAGATCGGTGTATTTGAATGCAAATACACGAAATAGACGCAGTAACGCCGAAACGCGATGCAAACGAGTTTATTTCAGATTCTATGATTCCTCGCTTCACGAGTCTATTTCTGTGCCGAATCGTTGTTTCTTGTGCGAGATCCGTGCATTTGAATGCAAATACACGAAATAGACGCAGAGACACCGAATCGGCAAGACCGAAACGCGATGCAATCGAGTTTATTTCAGATTCGATGATTCCTCGCTTCACGAGTCTATTTCTGTGCCGAATCGTTGTTTCTTGTGCGAGATCGGTGCATTTGAATGCAAATACACGAAATAGACGCAGAAACGCCGAAACGAGATGCAAACGAGTTTATTTCGGATTCGATGATTCCTCGTTTCACGAGTCTATGTCTGGGCCGTATCGTTGTTTCTTGTGCGAGATCGGTGCATTTGAATGCAAATACACGAAATAGACGCAGAAACGCCGAAACAAGATGCAAACGAGTTTATTTCAGATTCGATGATTCCTCGTTTCACGAGTCTATTTCTGGGCCGAATCGTTGTTTCTTGTGCGAGATCGGTGTATTTGAATGCAAATACACGAAATAGACGCAGTAACGCCGAAACGCGATGCAAACGAGTTTATTTCAGATTCTATGATTCCTCGCTTCACGAGTCTATTTCTGTGCCGAATCGTTGTTTCTTGTGCGAGATCGGTGTATTTGAATGCAAATACACGAAATAGACGCAGTAACGCCGAAACGCGATGCAAACGAGTTTATTTCAGATTCTATGATTCCTCGCTTCACGAGTCTATTTCTGTGCCGAATCGTTGTTTCTTGTGCGAGATCGGTGCATTTGAATGCAAATACACGAAATAGACGCAGAAACGCCGAAACGAGATGCAAACGAGTTTATTTCAGATTCGATGATTCCTCGTTTCACGAGTCTATGTCTGGGCCGTATCGTTGTTTCTTGTGCGAGATCGGTGCATTTGAATGCAAATACACGAAATAGACGCAGAAACGCCGAAACGAGATGCAAACGAGTTTATTTCAGATTCGATGATTCCTCGCTTCACGAGTCTATTTCTGTGCCGAATCGTTGTTTCTTGTGCGAGATCGGTGCATTTGAATGCAAATACACGAAATAGACGCAGAAACGCCGAAACGAGATGCAAACGAGTTTATTTCGGATTCGATGATTCCTCGTTTCACGAGTCTATTTCTGGGCCGAATAGTTGTTTCTTGTGCGAGATCGGTGCATTTGAATGCAAATACACGAAATAGACGCAGAAACGCCGAAACGAGATGCAAACGAGTTTATTTCAGATTCGATGATTCCTCGCTTCACGAGTCTATTTCTGGGCCGTATCGTTGTTTCTTGTGCGAGATCGGTGCATTTGAATGCAAATACACGAAATAGACGCAGAAACGCCGAAACAAGATGCAAACGAGTTTATTTCAGATTCTATGATTCCTCGCTTCACGAGTCTATTTCTGTGCCGAATCGTTGTTTCTTGTGCGAGATCCGTGCATTTGAATGCAAATACACGAAATAGACGCAGAGACACCGAATCGGCAAGACCGAAACGCGATGCAATCGAGTTTATTTCAGATTCGCTGATTCCTCGCTTCACGAGTCTATTTCTGTGCCGAATCGTTGTTTCTTGTGCGAGATCGGTGCATTTGAATGCAAATACACGAAATAGACGCAGAAACGCCGAAACGAGATGCAAACGAGTTTATTTCAGATTCGATGATTCCTCGTTTCACGAGTCTATTTCTGTGCCGAATCGTTGTTTCTTGTGCGAGATCGGTGCATTTGAATGCAAATACACGAAATAGACGCAGAAACGCCGAAACGAGATGCAAACGAGTTTATTTCGGATTCGATGATTCCTCGTTTCACGAGTCTATGTCTGGGCCGTATCGTTGTTTCTTGTGCGAGATCGGTGCATTTGAATGCAAATACACGAAATAGACGCAGAAACGCCGAAACAAGATGCAAACGAGTTTATTTCAGATTCGATGATTCCTCGTTTCACGAGTCTATTTCTGGGCCGAATCGTTGTTTCTTGTGCGAGATCGGTGTATTTGAATGCAAATACACGAAATAGACGCAGTAACGCCGAAACGCGATGCAAACGAGTTTATTTCAGATTCTATGATTCCTCGCTTCACGAGTCTATTTCTGTGCCGAATCGTTGTTTCTTGTGCGAGATCGGTGCATTTGAATGCAAATACACGAAATAGACGCAGAAACGCCGAAACAAGATGCAAACGAGTTTATTTCAGATTCTATGATTCCTCGCTTCACGAGTCTATTTCTGTGCCGAATCGTTGTTTCTTGTGCGAGATCGGTGCATTTGAATGCAAATACACGAAATAGACGCAGTAACGCCGAAACGCGATGCAAACGAGTTTATTTCAGATCTATGATTCCTCGCTTCACGAGTCTATTTCTGTGCCGAATCGTTGTTTCTTGTGCGAGATCGGTGCATTTGAATGCAAATACACGATATAGACGCAGAAACGCCGAAACGAGATGCAAACGAGTTTATTTCGGATTCGATGATTCCTCGTTTCACGAGTCTATGTCTGGGCCGTATCGTTGTTTCTTGTGCGAGATCGGTGCATTTGAATGCAAATACACGAAATAGACGCAGAAACGCCGAAACAAGATGCAAACGAGTTTATTTCAGATTCGATGATTCCTCGTTTCACGAGTCTATTTCTGGGCCGAATCGTTGTTTCTTGTGCGAGATCGGTGTATTTGAATGCAAATACACGAAATAGACGCAGTAACGCCGAAACGCGATGCAAACGAGTTTATTTCAGATTCTATGATTCCTCGCTTCACGAGTCTATTTCTGTGCCGAATCGCTGTTTCTTGTGCGAGATCGGTGCATTTGAATGCAAATACACGAAATAGACGCAGAAACGCCGAAACGAGATGCAAACGAGTTTATTTCAGATTCGATGATTCCTCGCTCCACGAGTCTATTTCTGGGCCGTATCGTTGTTTCTTGTGCGAGATCGGTGCATTTGAATGCAAATACACGAAATGGACGCAGAAACGCCGAAACAAGATGCAAACGAGTTTATTTCAGATTCGATGATTCCTCGTTTCACGAGTCTATTTCTGGGCCGAATCGTTGTTTCTTGTGCGAGATCGGTGTATTTGAATGCAAATACACGAAATAGACGCAGTAACGCCGAAACGCGATGCAAACGAGTTTATTTCAGATTCTATGATTCCTCGCTTCACGAGTCTATTTCTGTGCCGAATCGTTGTTTCTTGTGCGAGATCGGTGTATTTGAATGCAAATACACGAAATAGACGCAGAAACGCCGAAACGAGATGCAAACGAGTTTATTTCAGATTCGATGATTCCTCGTTTCACGAGTCTATGTCTGGGCCGTATCGTTGTTTCTTGTGCGAGATCGGTGCATTTGAATGCAAATACACGAAATAGACGCAGAAACGCCGAAACAAGATGCAAACGAGTTTATTTCAGATTCGATGATTCCTCGTTTCACGAGTCTATTTCTGGGCCGAATCGTTGTTTCTTGTGCGAGATCGGTGCATTTGAATGCAAATACACGAAATAGACGCAGTAACGCCGAAACGCGATGCAAACGAGTTTATTTCAGATATATGATTCCTCGCTTCACGAGTCTATTTCTGTGCCGAATCGTTGTTTCTTGTGCGAGATCGGTGCATTTGAATGCAAATACACGAAATAGACGCAGAAACGCCGAAACGAGATGCAAACGAGTTTATTTCAGATTCGATGATTCCTCGTTTCACGAGTCTATGTCTGGGCCGTATCGTTGTTTCTTGTGCGAGATCGGTGTATTTGAATGCAAATACACGAAATAGACGCAGAAACGCCGAAACGCGATGCAAACGAGTTTATTTCAGATTCTATGATTCCTCGCTTCACGAGTCTATTTCTGTGCCGAATCGTTGTTTCTTGTGCGAGATCCGTGCATTTGAATGCAAATACACGAAATAGACGCAGAGACACCGAATCGGCAAGACCGAAACGCGATGCAATCGAGTTTATTTCAGATTCGATGATTCCTCGCTTCACGAGTCTATTTCTGTGCCGAATCGTTGTTTCTTGTGCGAGATCGGTGCATTTGAATGCAAATACACGAAATAGACGCAGAAACGCCGAAACGAGATGCAAACGAGTTTATTTCGGATTCGATGATTCCTCGTTTCACGAGTCTATGTCTGGGCCGTATCGTTGTTTCTTGTGCGAGATCGGTGCATTTGAATGCAAATACACGAAATAGACGCAGAAACGCCGAAACAAGATGCAAACGAGTTTATTTCAGATTCGATGATTCCTCGTTTCACGAGTCTATTTCTGGGCCGAATCGTTGTTTCTTGTGCGAGATCGGTGTATTTGAATGCAAATACACGAAATAGACGCAGTAACGCCGAAACGCGATGCAAACGAGTTTATTTCAGATTCTATGATTCCTCGCTTCACGAGTCTATTTCTGTGCCGAATCGCTGTTTCTTGTGCGAGATCGGTGCATTTGAATGCAAATACACGAAATAGACGCAGAAACGCCGAAACGAGATGCAAACGAGTTTATTTCAGATTCGATGATTCCTCGCTCCACGAGTCTATTTCTGGGCCGTATCGTTGTTTCTTGTGCGAGATCGGTGCATTTGAATGCAAATACACGAAATAGACGCAGAAACGCCGAAACAAGATGCAAACGAGTTTATTTCAGATTCGATGATTCCTCGTTTCACGAGTCTATTTCTGGGCCGAATCGTTGTTTCTTGTGCGAGATCGGTGTATTTGAATGCAAATACACGAAATAGACGCAGTAACGCCGAAACGCGATGCAAACGAGTTTATTTCAGATTCTATGATTCCTCGCTTCACGAGTCTATTTCTGTGCCGAATCGTTGTTTCTTGTGCGAGATCGGTGTATTTGAATGCAAATACACGAAATAGACGCAGAAACGCCGAAACGAGATGCAAACGAGTTTATTTCAGATTCGATGATTCCTCGTTTCACGAGTCTATGTCTGGGCCGTATCGTTGTTTCTTGTGCGAGATCGGTGCATTTGAATGCAAATACACGAAATAGACGCAGAAACGCCGAAACAAGATGCAAACGAGTTTATTTCAGATTCGATGATTCCTCGTTTCACGAGTCTATTTCTGGGCCGAATCGTTGTTTCTTGTGCGAGATCGGTGCATTTGAATGCAAATACACGAAATAGACGCAGTAACGCCGAAACGCGATGCAAACGAGTTTATTTCAGATATATGATTCCTCGCTTCACGAGTCTATTTCTGTGCCGAATCGTTGTTTCTTGTGCGAGATCGGTGCATTTGAATGCAAATACACGAAATAGACGCAGAAACGCCGAAACGAGATGCAAACGAGTTTATTTCAGATTCGATGATTCCTCGTTTCACGAGTCTATGTCTGGGCCGTATCGTTGTTTCTTGTGCGAGATCGGTGTATTTGAATGCAAATACACGAAATAGACGCAGAAACGCCGAAACGCGATGCAAACGAGTTTATTTCAGATTCTATGATTCCTCGCTTCACGAGTCTATTTCTGTGCCGAATCGTTGTTTCTTGTGCGAGATCCGTGCATTTGAATGCAAATACACGAAATAGACGCAGAGACACCGAATCGGCAAGACCGAAACGCGATGCAATCGAGTTTATTTCAGATTCGATGATTCCTCGCTTCACGAGTCTATTTCTGTGCCGAATCGTTGTTTCTTGTGCGAGATCGGTGCATTTGAATGCAAATACACGAAATAGACGCAGAAACGCCGAAACGAGATGCAAACGAGTTTATTTCGGATTCGATGATTCCTCGTTTCACGAGTCTATGTCTGGGCCGTATCGTTGTTTCTTGTGCGAGATCGGTGCATTTGAATGCAAATACACGAAATAGACGCAGAAACGCCGAAACAAGATGCAAACGAGTTTATTTCAGATTCGATGATTCCTCGTTTCACGAGTCTATTTCTGGGCCGAATCGTTGTTTCTTGTGCGAGATCGGTGTATTTGAATGCAAATACACGAAATAGACGCAGTAACGCCGAAACGCGATGCAAACGAGTTTATTTCAGATTCTATGATTCCTCGCTTCACGAGTCTATTTCTGTGCCGAATCGTTGTTTCTTGTGCGAGATCGGTGTATTTGAATGCAAATACACGAAATAGACGCAGTAACGCCGAAACGCGATGCAAACGAGTTTATTTCAGATTCTATGATTCCTCGCTTCACGAGTCTATTTCTGTGCCGAATCGTTGTTTCTTGTGCGAGATCGGTGCATTTGAATGCAAATACACGAAATAGACGCAGAAACGCCGAAACGAGATGCAAACGAGTTTATTTTAGATTCGATGATTCCTCGTTTCACGAGTCTATGTCTGGGCCGTATCGTTGTTTCTTGTGCGAGATCGGTGCATTTGAATGCAAATACACGAAATAGACGCAGAAACGCCGAAACAAGATGCAAACGAGTTTATTTCAGTTTCGATGATTCCTCGTTTCACGAGTCTATTTCTGGGCCGAATCGTTGTTTCTTGTGCGAGATCGGTGTATTTGAATGCAAATACACGAAATAGACGCAGAAACGCCGAAACGAGATGCAAACGAGTTTATTTCAGATTCTATGATTCCTCGCTTCACGAGTCTATTTCTGTGCCGAATCGTTGTTTCTTGTGCGAGATCGGTGCATTTGAATGCAAATACACGAAATAGACGCAGAAACGCCGAAACGAGATGCAAACGAGTTTATTTCAGA
Source organism: Lasioglossum calceatum (assembly GCA_963966675.1). Taxonomy (NCBI): domain Eukaryota; kingdom Metazoa; phylum Arthropoda; class Insecta; order Hymenoptera; family Halictidae; genus Lasioglossum; species Lasioglossum calceatum. Next base: position 3,187 of record CAXAAD010000211.1, on the reverse strand, counting down.
TTCGATGATTCCTCGTTTCACGAGTCTATGTCTGGGCCGTATCGTTGTTTCTTGTGCGAGATCGGTGCATTTGAATGCAAATACACGAAATAGACGCAGAAACGCCGAAACGAGATGCAAACGAGTTTATTTCAGATTCGATGATTCCTCGCTTCACGAGTCTATTTCTGTGCCGAATCGTTGTTTCTTGTGCGAGATCGGTGCATTTGAATGCAAATACACGAAATAGACGCAGAAACGCCGAAACGAGATGCAAACGAGTTTATTTCGGATTCGATGATTCCTCGTTTCACGAGTCTATTTCTGGGCCGAATAGTTGTTTCTTGTGCGAGATCGGTGCATTTGAATGCAAATACACGAAATAGACGCAGAAACGCCGAAACGAGATGCAAACGAGTTTATTTCAGATTCGATGATTCCTCGCTTCACGAGTCTATTTCTGGGCCGTATCGTTGTTTCTTGTGCGAGATCGGTGCATTTGAATGCAAATACACGAAATAGACGCAGAAACGCCGAAACAAGATGCAAACGAGTTTATTTCAGATTCTATGATTCCTCGCTTCACGAGTCTATTTCTGTGCCGAATCGTTGTTTCTTGTGCGAGATCCGTGCATTTGAATGCAAATACACGAAATAGACGCAGAGACACCGAATCGGCAAGACCGAAACGCGATGCAATCGAGTTTATTTCAGATTCGCTGATTCCTCGCTGCACGAGTCTATTTCTGTGCCGAATCGTTGTTTCTTGTGCGAGATCGGTGCATTTGAATGCAAATACACGAAATAGACGCAGAAACGCCGAAACGAGATGCAAACGAGTTTATTTCGGATTCGATGATTCCTCGTTTCACGAGTCTATGTCTGGGCCGTATCGTTGTTTCTTGTGCGAGATCGGTGCATTTGAATGCAAATACACGAAATAGACGCAGAAACGCCGAAACGAGATGCAAAAGAGTTTATTTCGGATTCGATGATTCCTCGTTTCACGAGTCTATGTCAGGGCCGTATCGTTGTTTCTTGTGCGAGATCGGTGCATTTGAATGCAAATACACGAAATAGACGCAGAAACGCCGAAACAAGATGCAAACGAGTTTATTTCAGATTCGATGATTCCTCGTTTCACGAGTCTATTTCTGGGCCGAATCGTTGTTTCTTGTGCGAGATCGGTGTATTTGAATGCAAATACACGAAATAGACGCAGTAACGCCGAAACGCGATGCAAACGAGTTTATTTCAGATTCTATGATACCTCGCTTCACGAGTCTATTTCTGTGCCGAATCGTTGTTTCTTGTGCGAGATCGGTGCATTTGAATGCAAATACACGAAATAGACGCAGTAACGCCGAAACGCGATGCAAACGAGTTTATTTCAGATATATGATTCCTCGCTTCACGAGTCTATTTCTGTGCCGAATCGTTGTTTCTTGTGCGAGATCGGTGCATTTGAATGCAAATACACGAAATAGACGCAGAAACGCCGAAACGAGATGCAAACGAGTTTATTTCAGATTCGATGATTCCTCGTTTCACGAGTCTATGTCTGGGCCGTATCGTTGTTTCTTGTGCGAGATCGGTGTATTTGAATGCAAATACACGAAATAGACGCAGAAACGCCGAAACGCGATGCAAACGAGTTTATTTCAGATTCTATGATTCCTCGCTTCACGAGTCTATTTCTGTGCCGAATCGTTGTTTCTTGTGCGAGATCCGTGCATTTGAATGCAAATACACGAAATAGACGCAGAGACACCGAATCGGCAAGACCGAAACGCGATGCAATCGAGTTTATTTCAGATTCGATGATTCCTCGCTTCACGAGTCTATTTCTGTGCCGAATCGTTGTTTCTTGTGCGAGATCGGTGCATTTGAATGCAAATACACGAAATAGACGCAGAAACGCCGAAACGAGATGCAAACGAGTTTATTTCGGATTCGATGATTCCTCGTTTCACGAGTCTATGTCTGGGCCGTATCGTTGTTTCTTGTGCGAGATCGGTGCATTTGAATGCAAATACACGAAATAGACGCAGAAACGCCGAAACAAGATGCAAACGAGTTTATTTCAGATTCGATGATTCCTCGTTTCACGAGTCTATTTCTGGGCCGAATCGTTGTTTCTTGTGCGAGATCGGTGTATTTGAATGCAAATACACGAAATAGACGCAGTAACGCCGAAACGCGATGCAAACGAGTTTATTTCAGATTCTATGATTCCTCGCTTCACGAGTCTATTTCTGTGCCGAATCGTTGTTTCTTGTGCGAGATCGGTGTATTTGAATGCAAATACACGAAATAGACGCAGTAACGCCGAAACGCGATGCAAACGAGTTTATTTCAGATTCTATGATTCCTCGCTTCACGAGTCTATTTCTGTGCCGAATCGTTGTTTCTTGTGCGAGATCGGTGCATTTGAATGCAAATACACGAAATAGACGCAGAAACGCCGAAACGAGATGCAAACGAGTTTATTTCAGATTCGATGATTCCTCGTTTCACGAGTCTATGTCTGGGCCGTATCGTTGTTTCTTGTGCGAGATCGGTGCATTTGAATGCAAATACACGAAATAGACGCAGAAACGCCGAAACAAGATGCAAACGAGTTTATTTCAGTTTCGATGATTCCTCGTTTCACGAGTCTATTTCTGGGCCGAATCGTTGTTTCTTGTGCGAGATCGGTGTATTTGAATGCAAATACACGAAATAGACGCAGAAACGCCGAAACGAGATGCAAACGAGTTTATTTCAGATTCTATGATTCCTCGCTTCACGAGTCTATTTCTGTGCCGAATCGTTGTTTCTTGTGCGAGATCGGTGCATTTGAATGCAAATACACGAAATAGACGCAGAAACGCCGAAACGAGATGCAAACGAGTTTATTTCAGATTCGATGATTCCTCGTTTCACGAGTCTATGTCTGGGCCGTATCGTTGTTTCTTGTGCGAGATCGGTGCATTTGAATGCAAATACACGAAATAGACGCAGAAACGCCGAAACGAGATGCAAACGAGTTTATTTCAGATTCGATGATTCCTCGCTTCACGAGTCTATTTCTGTGCCGAATCGTTGTTTCTTGTGCGAGATCGGTGCATTTGAATGCAAATACACGAAATAGACGCAGAAACGCCGAAACGAGATGCAAACGAGTTTATTTCGGATTCGATGATTCCTCGTTTCACGAGTCTATTTC
>CAXAAD010000210.1:56200-100200 GCA_963966675.1 Lasioglossum calceatum | reverse complement strand
CAAATAACCACTTAAAACGTCATAACTTATGAACGAATGGACTTTTTGGGACGGGGTTAGAACCAAAACCTTCGCAAAGAAACGCCGCTTCTAATGGTTCAAACCCCAGCTTTCTACGTGACGCCGTTTTCAATTGACGCAGCCATAAAGAGACAAACACGATTTCATGACAAATAACCACTTAAAACGTCATAACTTATGAACGAATGGACTTTTTGGGACGGGGTTAGAACCAAAACCTTCGCGAAGAAACGCCGCTTCTAATGGTTCAAACCCCAGCTTTCTACGTGACGCCGTTTTCAATTGACGCAGCCATAAAGAGACAAACACGATTTCATGACAAATAACCACTTAAAACGTCATAACTTATGAACGAATGGACTTTTTGGTACGGGGTTAGAACCAAAACCTTCGCGAAGAAACGCCGCGTCTAATGGTTCAAACCCCAGCTTTCTACGTGACGCCGTTTTCAATTGACGCAGCCATAAAGAGACAAACACGATTTCATCACAAATAACCACTTAAAACGTCATAACTTATGAACGAATGGACTTTTTGGGACGGGGTTAGAACCAAAACCTTCGCGAAGAAACGCCGCTTCTAATGGTTCAAACCCCAGCTTTCTACGTGACGCCGTTTTCAATTGACGCAGCCATAAAGAGACAAACACGATTTCATGACAAATAACCACATAAAACGTCATAACTTATGAACGAATGGACTTTTTGGGACGGGGTTTGAACCAAAACCTTCGCGAAGAAACGCCGCTTCTAATGGTTCAAACCCCAGCTTTCTACGTGACGCCGTTTTCAATTGACGCAGCCATAAAGAGACAAACACGATTTCATCACAAATAACCACTTAAAACGTCATAACTTATGAACGAATCGACTTTTTGGGACGGGGTTAGAACCAAAACCTTCGCGAAGAAACGCCGCTTCTAATGGTTCAAACCCCAGCTTTCTACGTGACGCCGTTTTCAATTGACGCAGCCATAAAGAGACAAACACGATTTCATCACAAATAACCACTTAAAACGTCATAACTTATGAACGAATGGACTTTTTGGGACGGGGTTAGAACCAAAACCTTCGCGAAGAAACGCCGCTTCTAATGGTTCAAACCCCAGCTTTCTACGTGACGCCGTTTTCAATTGACGCCACCATAAACCTGCAAACACAATTTCATCACAAATAACCACTAATAACGTCATAACTTTTGAACCAATGGACTTTTTGGGACGGGGTTTGAACCAAAACCTTCGCGAAGAAACGCCGCGTCTAATGGTTCAAACCCCAGCTTTCTACGTGACGCCGTTTTCAATTGACGCAGCCATAAAGAGACAAACACGATTTCATCACAAATAACCACTAATAACGTCATAACTTTTGAACCAATGGACTTTTTGGGACGGGGTTTGAACCAAAACCTTCGCGAAGAAACGCCGCGTCTAATGGTTCAAACCCCAGCTTTCTACGTGACGCCGTTTTCAATTGACGCAGCCATAAAGAGACAAACACGATTTCATCACAAATAACCACTTAAAACGTCATAACTTATGAACGAATGGACTTTTTGGGACGGGGTTAGAACCAAAACCTTCGCGAAGAAACGCCGCTTCTAATGGTTCAAACCACAGCTTTCTACGTGACGCCGTTTTCAATTGACGCCGCCATAAACCTGCAAACACAATTTCATCACAAATAACCACTAATAACGTCATAACTTTTGAACCAATGGACTTTTTGGGACGGGGTTTGAACCAAAACCTTCGCGAAGAAACGCCGCGTCTAATGGTTCAAACCCCAGCTTTCTACGTGACGCCGTTTTCAATTGACGCAGCCATAAAGAGACAAACACGATTTCATCACAAATAACCACTTAAAACGTCATAACTTATGAACGAATGGACTTTTTGGGACGGGGTTAGAACCAAAACCTTCGCGAAGAAACGCCGCTTCTAATGGTTCAAACCCCAGCTTTCTACGTGACGCCGTTTTCAATTGACGCCGCCATAAACCTGCAAACACAATTTCATCACAAATAACCACTAATAACGTCATAACTTTTGAACCAATGGACTTTTTGGGACGGGGTTTGAACCAAAACCTTCGCGAAGAAACGCCGCGTCTAATGGTTCAAACCCCAGCTTTCTACGTGACGCCGTTTTCAATTGACGCAGCCATAAAGAGACAAACACGATTTCATCACAAATAACCACTAATAACGTCATAACTTTTGAACCAATGGACTTTTTGGGACGGGGTTTGAACCAAAACCTTCGCGAAGAAACGCCGCGTCTAATGGTTCAAACCCCAGCTTTCTACGTGACGCCGTTTTCAATTGACGCAGCCATAAAGAGACAAACACGATTTCATCACAAATAACCACTTAAAACGTCATAACTTATGAACGAATGGACTTTTTGGGACGGGGTTAGAACCAAAACCTTCGCGAAGAAACGCCGCTTCTAATGGTTCAAACCACAGCTTTCTACGTGACGCCGTTTTCAATTGACGCCGCCATAAACCTGCAAACACAATTTCATCACAAATAACCACTAATAACGTCATAACTTTTGAACCAATGGACTTTTTGGGACGGGGTTTGAACCAAAACCTTCGCGAAGAAACGCCGCGTCTAATGGTTCAAACCCCAGCTTTCTACGTGACGCCGTTTTCAATTGACGCAGCCATAAAGAGACAAACACGATTTCATCACAAATAACCACTTAAAACGTCATAACTTATGAACGAATGGACTTTTTGGGACGGGGTTAGAACCAAAACCTTCGCGAAGAAACGCCGCTTCTAATGGTTCAAACCCCAGCTTTCTACGTGACGCCGTTTTCAATTGACGCCGCCATAAACCTGCAAACACAATTTCATCACAAATAACCACTAATAACGTCATAACTTTTGAACGAATGGACTTTTTGGGACGGGGTTAGAACCAAAACCTTCGCGAAGAAACGCCGCTTCTAATGGTTCAAACCCCAGCTTTCTACGTGACGCCGTTTTCAATTGACGCAGCCATAAAGAGACAAACACGATTTCATCACAAATAACCACTTAAAACGTCATAACTTATGAACGAATGGACTTTTTGGGACGGGGTTAGAACCAAAACCTTCGCGAAGAAACGCCGCTTCTAATGGTTCAAACCCCAGCTTTCTACGTGACGCCGTTTTCAATTGACGCAGCCATAAAGAGACAAACACGATTTCATGACAAATAACCACTTAAAACGTCATAACTTATGAACGAATGGACTTTTTGGGACGGGGTTAGAACCAAAACCTTCGCGAAGAAACGCCGCTTCTAATGGTTCAAACCCCAGCTTTCTACGTGACGCCGTTTTCAATTGACGCAGCCATAAAGAGACAAACACGATTTCATCACAAATAACTACTTAAAACGTCATAACTTATGAACGAATGGACTTTTTGGTACGGGGTTAGAACCAAAACCTTCGCGAAGAAACGCAGCGTCTAATGGTTCAAACCCCAGCTTTCTACGTGACGCCGTTTTCAATTGACGCAGCCATAAAGAGACAAACACGATTTCATCACAAATAACCACTTAAAACGTCATAACTTATGAACGAATGGACTTTTTGGGACGGGGTTAGAACCAAAACCTTCGCGAAGAAACGCCGCTTCTAATGGTTCAAACCCCAGCTTTCTACGTGACGCCGTTTTCAATTGACGCAGCCATAAAGAGACAAACACGATTTCATGACAAATAACCACATAAAACGTCATAACTTATGAACGAATGGACTTTTTGGGACGGGGTTTGAACCAAAACCTTCGCGAAGAAACGCCGCTTCTAATGGTTCAAACCCCAGCTTTCTACGTGACGCCGTTTTCAATTGACGCAGCCATAAAGAGACAAACACGATTTCATGACAAATAACCACTTAAAACGTCATAACTTATGAACGAATGGACTTTTTGGGACGGGGTTAGAACCAAAACCTTCGCGAAGAAACGCCGCGTCTAATGGTTCAAACCCCAGCTTTCTACGTGACGCCGTTTTCAATTGACGCCGCCATAAACCTGCAAACACAATTTCATCACAAATAACCACTAATAACGTTATAACTTTTGAACCAATGGACTTTTTGGGACGGGGTTTGAACCAAAACCTTCGCGAAGAAACGCCGCGTCTAATGGTTCAAACCCCAGCTTTCTACGTGACGCCGTTTTCAATTGACGCAGCCATAAAGAGACAAACACGATTTCATCACAAATAACCACTTAAAACGTCATAACTTATGAACGAATGGACTTTTTGGGACGGGGTTAGAACCAAAACCTTCGCGAAGAAACGCCGCTTCTAATGGTTCAAACCCCAGCTTTCTACGTGACGCCGTTTTCAATTGACGCCGCCATAAACCTGCAAACACAATTTCATCACAAATAACCACTAATAACGTCATAACTTTTGAACCAATGGACTTTTTGGGACGGGGTTCGAACCAAAACCTTCGCGAAGAAACGCCGCGTCTAATGGTTCAAACCCCAGCTTTCTACGTGACGCCGTTTTCAATTGACGCCGCCATAAACCTGCAAACACAATTTCATCACAAATAACCACTAATAACGTCATAACTTTTGAACCAATGGACTTTTTGGGACGGGGTTTGAACCAAAACCTTCGCGAAGAAACGCCGCGTCTAATGGTTCAAACCCCAGCTTTCTACGTGACGCCGTTTTCAATTGACGCAGCCATAAAGAGACAAACACGATTTCATCACAAATAACCACTTAAAACGTCATAACTTATGAACGAATGGACTTTTTGGGACGGGGTTAGAACCAAAACCTTCGCGAAGAAACGCCGCTTCTAATGGTTCAAACCCCAGCTTTCTACGTGACGCCGTTTTCAATTGACGCCACCATAAACCTGCAAACACAATTTCATCACAAATAACCACTAATAACGTCATAACTTTTGAACCAATGGACTTTTTGGGACGGGGTTTGAACCAAAACCTTCGCGAAGAAACGCCGCGTCTAATGGTTCAAACCCCAGCTTTCTACGTGACGCCATTTTCAATTGACGCCGCCATAAACCTGCAAACACAATTTCATCACAAATAACCACTAATAACGTCATAACTTTTGAACCAATGGACTTTTTGGGACGGGGTTTGAACCAAAACCTTCGCGAAGAAACGCCGCGTCTAATGGTTCAAACCCCAGCTTTCTACGTGACGCCGTTTTCAATTGACGCAGCCATAAAGAGACAAACACGATTTCATCACAAATAACCACTTAAAACGTCATAACTTATGAACGAATGGACTTTTTGGGACGGGGTTAGAACCAAAACCTTCGCGAAGAAACGCCGCTTCTAATGGTTCAAACCCCAGCTTTCTACGTGACGCCGTTTTCAATTGACGCCACCATAAACCTGCAAACACAATTTCATCACAAATAACCACTAATAACGTCATAACTTTTGAACCAATGGACTTTTTGGGACGGGGTTTGAACCAAAACCTTCGCGAAGAAACGCCGCGTCTAATGGTTCAAACCCCAGCTTTCTACGTGACGCCGTTTTCAATTGACGCAGCCATAAAGAGACAAACACGATTTCATCACAAATAACCACTTAAAACGTCATAACTTATGAACGAATGGACTTTTTGGGACGGGGTTAGAACCAAAACCTTCGCGAAGAAACGCCGCTTCTAATGGTTCAAACCCCAGCTTTCTACGTGACGCCGTTTTCAATTGACGCCGCCATAAACCTGCAAACACAATTTCATCACAAATAACCACTAATAACGTCATAACATTTGAACGAATGGACTTTTTGGGACGGGGTTAGAACCAAAACCTTCGCGAAGAAACGCCGCTTCTAATGGTTCAAACCCCAGCTTTCTACGTGACGCCGTTTTCAATTGACGCAGCCATAAAGAGACAAACACGATTTCATCACAAATAACCACTTAAAACGTCATAACTTATGAACGAATGGACTTTTTGGGACGGGGTTAGAACCAAAACCTTCGCGAAGAAACGCCGCTTCTAATGGTTCAAACCCCAGCTTTCTACGTGACGCCGTTTTCAATTGACGCAGCCATAAAGAGACAAACACGATTTCATGACAAATAACCACTTAAAACGTCATAACTTATGAACGAATGGACTTTTTGGGACGGGGTTAGAACCAAAACCTTCGCGAAGAAACGCCGCTTCTAATGGTTCAAACCCCAGCTTTCTACGTGACGCCGTTTTCAATTGACGCAGCCATAAAGAGACAAACACGATTTCATCACAAATAACCACTTAAAACGTCATAACTTATGAACGAATGGACTTTTTGGTACGGGGTTAGAACCAAAACCTTCGCGAAGAAACGCCGCGTCTAATGGTTCAAACCCCAGCTTTCTACGTGACGCCGTTTTCAATTGACGCAGCCATAAAGAGACAAACACGATTTCATCACAAATAACCACTTAAAACGTCATAACTTATGAACGAATGGACTTTTTGGGACGGGGTTAGAACCAAAACCTTCGCGAAGAAACGCCGCTTCTAATGGTTCAAACCCCAGCTTTCTACGTGACGCCGTTTTCAATTGACGCAGCCATAAAGAGACAAACACGATTTCATGACAAATAACCACATAAAACGTCATAACTTATGAACGAATGGACTTTTTGGGACGGGGTTTGAACCAAAACCTTCGCGAAGAAACGCCGCTTCTAATGGTTCAAACCCCAGCTTTCTACGTGACGCCGTTTTCAATTGACGCAGCCATAAAGAGACAAACACGATTTCATGACAAATAACCACTTAAAACGTCATAACTTATGAACGAATGGACTTTTTGGGACGGGGTTAGAACCAAAACCTTCGCGAAGAAACGCCGCGTCTAATGGTTCAAACCCCAGCTTTCTACGTGACGCCGTTTTCAATTGACGCCGCCATAAACCTGCAAACACAATTTCATCACAAATAACCACTAATAACGTCATAACTTTTGAACCAATGGACTTTTTGGGACGGGGTTAGAACCAAAACCTTCGCGAAGAAACGCCGCTTCTAATGGTTCAAACCCCAGCTTTCTACGTGACGCCGTTTTCAATTGACGCAGCCATAAAGAGACAAACACGATTTCATCACAAATAACCACTTAAAACGTCATAACTTATGAACGAATGGACTTTTTGGGACGGGGTTAGAACCAAAACCTTCGCGAAGAAACGCCGCTTCTAATGGTTCAAACCCCAGCTTTCTACGTGACGCCGTTTTCAATTGACGCCGCCATAAACCTGCAAACACAATTTCATCACAAATAACCACTAATAACGTCATAACTTTTGAACGAATGGACTTTTTGGGACGGGGTTAGAACCAAAACCTTCGCGAAGAAACGCCGCTTCTAATGGTTCAAACCCCAGCTTTCTACGTGACGCCGTTTTCAATTGACGCAGCCATAAAGAGACAAACACGATTTCATCACAAATAACCACTTAAAACGTCATAACTTATGAACGAATGGACTTTTTGGGACGGGGTTAGAACCAAAACCTTCGCGGAGAAACGCCGCTTCTAATGGTTCAAACCCCAGCTTTCTACGTGACGCCGTTTTCAATTGACGCAGCCATAAAGAGACAAACACGATTTCATGACAAATAACCACTTAAAACGTCATAACTTATGAACGAATGGACTTTTTGGGACGGGGTTAGAACCAAAACCTTCGCGAAGAAACGCCGCTTCTAATGGTTCAAACCCCAGCTTTCTACGTGACGCCGTTTTCAATTGACGCAGCCATAAAGAGACAAACACGATTTCATGACAAATAACCACTTAAAACGTCATAACTTATGAACGAATGGACTTTTTGGTACGGGGTTAGAACCAAAACCTTCGCGAAGAAACGCCGCGTCTAATGGTTCAAACCCCAGCTTTCTACGTGACGCCGTTTTCAATTGACGCCGCCATAAACCTGCAAACACAATTTCATCACAAATAACCACTAATAACGTCATAACTTTTGAACCAATGGACTTTTTGGGACGGGGTTTGAACCAAAACCTTCGCGAAGAAACGCCGCGTCTAATGGTTCAAACCCCAGCTTTCTACGTGACGCCGTTTTCAATTGACGCCGCCATAAACCTGCAAACACAATTTCATCACAAATAACCACTAATAACGTCATAACTTTTGAACGAATGGACTTTTTGGGACGGGGTTAGAACCAAAACCTTCGCGAAGAAACGCCGCGTCTAATGGTTCAAACCCCAGCTTTCTACGTGACGCCGTTTTCAATTGACGCAGCCATAAAGAGACAAACACGATTTCATCACAAATAACCACTTAAAACGTCATAACTTATGAACGAATGGACTTTTTGGGACGGGGTTAGAACCAAAACCTTCGCGAAGAAACGCCGCTTCTAATGGTTCAAACCCCAGCTTTCTACGTGACGCCGTTTTCAATTGACGCCGCCATAAACCTGCAAACACAATTTCATCACAAATAACCACTAATAACGTCATAACTTTTGAACGAATGGACTTTTTGGGACGGGGTTAGAACCAAAACCTTCGCGAAGAAACGCCGCTTCTAATGGTTCAAACCCCAGCTTTCTACGTGACGCCGTTTTCAATTGACGCAGCCATAAAGAGACAAACACGATTTCATGACAAATAACCACTTAAAACGTCATAACTTATGAACGAATGGACTTTTTGGGACGGGGTTAGAACCAAAACCTTCGCGAAGAAACGCCGCTTCTAATGGTTCAAACCCCAGCTTTCTACGTGACGCCGTTTTCAATTGACGCAGCCATAAAGAGACAAACACGATTTCATGACAAATAACCACTTAAAACGTCATAACTTATGAACGAATGGACTTTTTGGTACAGGGTTAGAACCAAAACCTTCGCGAAGAAACGCCGCGTCTAATGGTTCAAACCCCAGCTTTCTACGTGACGCCGTTTTCAATTGACGCAGCCATAAAGAGACAAACACGATTTCATCACAAATAACCACTTAAAACGTCATAACTTATGAACGAATGGACTTTTTGGGACGGGGTTAGAACCAAAACCTTCGCGAAGAAACGCCGCTTCTAATGGTTCAAACCCCAGCTTTCTACGTGACGCCGTTTTCAATTGACGCAGCCATAAAGAGACAAACACGATTTCATGACAAATAACCACATAAAACGTCATAACTTATGAACGAATGGACTTTTTGGGACGGGGTTTGAACCAAAACCTTCGCGAAGAAACGCCGCTTCTAATGGTTCAAACCCCAGCTTTCTACGTGACGCCGTTTTCAATTGACGCAGCCATAAAGAGACAAACACGATTTCATCACAAATAACCACTTAAAACGTCATAACTTATGAACGAATCGACTTTTTGGGACGGGGTTAGAACCAAAACCTTCGCGAAGAAACGCCGCTTCTAATGGTTCAAACCACAGCTTTCTACGTGACGCCGTTTTCAATTGACGCAGCCATAAAGAGACAAACACGATTTCATCACAACTAACCACTAATAACGTCATAACTTTTGAACCAATGGACTTTTTGGGACGGGGTTAGAACCAAAACCTTCGCGAAGAAACGCCGCGTCTAATGGTTCAAACCCCAGCTTTCTACGTGACGCCGTTTTCAATTGACGCAGCCATAAAGAGACAAACACGATTTCATCACAAATAACCACTTAAAACGTCATAACTTATGAACGAATGGACTTTTTGGGACGGGGTTAGAACCAAAACCTTCGCGAAGAAACGCCGCTTCTAATGGTTCAAACCCCAGCTTTCTACGTGACGCCGTTTTCAATTGACGCCGCCATAAACCTGCAAACACAATTTCATCACAAATAACCACTAATAACGTCATAACTTTTGAACGAATGGACTTTTTGGGACGGGGTTAGAACCAAAACCTTCGCGAAGAAACGCCGCGTCTAATGGTTCAAACCCCAGCTTTCTACGTGACGCCGTTTTCAATTGACGCCGCCATAAACCTGCAAACACAATTTCATCACAAATAACCACTAATAACGTTATAACTTTTGAACCAATGTACTTTTTGGGACGGGGTTTGAACCAAAACCTTCGCGAAGAAACGCCGCGTCTAATGGTTCAAACCCCAGCTTTCTACGTGACGCCGTTTTCAATTGACGCCGCCATAAACCTGCAAACACAATTTCATCACAAATAACCACTAATAACGTCATAACTTTTGAACCAATGGACTTTTTGGGACGGGGTTTGAACAAAAACCTTCGCGAAGAAACGCCGCGTCTAATGGTTCAAACCCAAGCTTTCTACGTGACGCCGTTTTCAATTGACGCCGCCATAAACCTGCAAACACAATTTCATGACAAATAACCACTAATAACGTCATAACTTTTGAACCAATGGACTTTTTGGGACGGGGTTTGAACCAAAACCTTCGCGAAGAAACGCCGCTTCTAATGGTTCAAACCCCAGCTTTCTACGTGACGCCGTTTTCAATTGACGCCGCCATAAACCTGCAAACACAATTTCATGACAAATAACCACTAATAACGTCATAACTTTTGAACCAATGGACTTTTTGGGACGGGGTTTGAACCAAAACCTTCGCGAAGAAACGCCGCGTCTAATGGTTCAAACCCCAGCTTTCAACGTGACGCCGTTTTCAATTGACGCAGCCATAAAGAGACAAACACGATTTCATCACAAATAACCACTTAAAACGTCATAACTTATGAACGAATGGACTTTTTGGGACGGGGTTAGAACCAAAACCTTCGCGAAGAAACGCCGCTTCTAATGGTTCAAACCCCATCTTTCTACGTGACGCCGTTTTCAATTGACGCCGCCATAAACCTGCAAACACAATTTCATCACAAATAACCACTAATAACGTCATAACTTTTGAACCAATGGACTTTTTGGGACGGGGTTTGAACCAAAACCTTCGCGAAGAAACGCCGCGTCTAATGGTTCAAACCACAGCTTTCTACGAGACGCCGTTTTCAATTGACGCAGCCATAAAGAGACAAACACGATTTCATCACAAATAACCACTTAAAACGTCATAACTTATGAACGAATGGACTTTTTGGGACGGGGTTAGAACCAAAACCTTCGCGAAGAAACGCCGCTTCTAATGGTTCAAACCACAGCTTTCTACGTGACGCCGTTTTCAATTGACGCAGCCATAAACCTGCAAACACAATTTCATCACAAATAACCACTAATAACGTCATAACTTTTGAACCAATGGACTTTTTGGGACGGGGTTTGAACCAAAACCTTCGCGAAGAAACGCCGCGTCTAATGGTTCAAACCCCAGCTTTCAACGTGACGCCGTTTTCAATTGACGCAGCCATAAAGAGACAAACACGATTTCATCACAAATAACCACTTAAAACGTCATAACTTATGAACGAATGGACTTTTTGGGACGGGGTTAGAACCAAAACCTTCGCGAAGAAACGCCGCTTCTAATGGTTCAAACCCCATCTTTCTACGTGACGCCGTTTTCAATTGACGCCGCCATAAACCTGCAAACACAATTTCATCACAAATAACCACTAATAACGTCATAACTTTTGAACCAATGGACTTTTTGGGACGGGGTTTGAACCAAAACCTTCGCGAAGAAACGCCGCGTCTAATGGTTCAAACCACAGCTTTCTACGAGACGCCGTTTTCAATTGACGCAGCCATAAAGAGACAAACACGATTTCATCACAAATAACCACTTAAAACGTCATAACTTATGAACGAATGGACTTTTTGGGACGGGGTTAGAACCAAAACCTTCGCGAAGAAACGCCGCTTCTAATGGTTCAAACCACAGCTTTCTACGTGACGCCGTTTTCAATTGACGCAGCCATAAACCTGCAAACACAATTTCATCACAAATAACCACTAATAACGTCATAACTTTTGAACCAATGGACTTTTTGGGACGGGGTTTGAACCAAAACCTTCGCGAAGAAACGCCGCGTCTAATGGTTCAAACCCCAGCTTTCTACGTGACGCCGTTTTCAATTGACGCCGCCATAAACCTGAAAACACAATTTCATCACAAATAACCACTAATAACGTCATAACTTTTGAACCAATGGACTTTTTGGGACGGGGTTTGAACCAAAACCTTCGCGAAGAAACGCCGCGTCTAATGGTTCAAACCCCAGCTTTCTACGTGACGCCGTTTTCAATTGACGCCGCCATAAACCTGCAAACACAATTTCATCACAAATAACCACTAATAACGTCATAACTTTTGAACCAATGGACTTTTTGGGACGGGGTTTGAACCAAAACCTTCGCGAAGAAACGCCGCGTCTAATGGTTCAAACCCCAGCTTTCTACGTGACGCCGTTTTCAATTGACGCAGCCATAAAGAGACAAACACGATTTCATCACAAATAACCACTTAAAACGTCATAACTTATGAACGAATGGACTTTTTGGGACGGGGTTAGAACCAAAACCTTCGCGAAGAAACGCCGCTTCTAATGGTTCAAACCCCAGCTTTCTACGTGACGCCGTTTTCAATTGACGCCGCCATAAACCTGCAAACACAATTTCATGACAAATAACCACTAATAACGTCATAACTTTTGAACCAATGGACTTTTTGGGACGGGGTTTGAACCAAAACCTTCGCGAAGAAACGCCGCGTCTAATGGTTCAATCCCCAGCTTTCTACGTGACGCCGTTTTCAATTGACGCAGCCATAAAGAGACAAACACGATTTCATCACAAATAACCACTTAAAACGTCATAACTTATGAACGAATGGACTTTTTGGGACGGGGTTAGAACCAAAACCTTCGCGAAGAAACGCCGCTTCTAATGGTTCAAACCCCAGCTTTCTACGTGACGCCGTTTCCAATGACGCAGCCATAAAGAGACAAACACGATTTCATGACAAATAACCACATAAAACGTCATAACTTATGAACGAATGGACTTTTTGGGACGGGGTTTGAACCAAAACCTTCGCGAAGAAACGCCGCTTCTAATGGTTCAAACCCCAGCTTTCTACGTGACGCCGTTTTCAATTGACGCAGCCATAAAGAGACAAACACGATTTCATCACAAATAACCACTTAAAACGTCATAACTTATGAACGAATCGACTTTTTGGGACGGGGTTAGAACCAAAACCTTCGCGAAGAAACGCCGCTTCTAATGGTTCAAACCCCAGCTTTCTACGTGACGCCGTTTTCAATTGACGCCACCATAAACCTGCAAACACAATTTCATCACAAATAACCACTAATAACGTCATAACTTTTGAACCAATGGACTTTTTGGGACGGGGTTTGAACCAAAACCTTCGCGAAGAAACGCCGCGTCTAATGGTTCAAACCCCAGCTTTCTACGTGACGCCGTTTTCAATTGACGCAGCCATAAAGAGACAAACACGATTTCATCACAAATAACCACTTAAAACGTCATAACTTATGAACGAATGGACTTTTTGGGACGGGGTTAGAACCAAAACCTTCGCGAAGAAACGCCGCTTCTAATGGTTCAAACCCCAGCTTTCTACGTGACGCCGTTTTCAATTGACGCCGCCATAAACCTGCAAACACAATTTCATCACAAATAACCACTAATAACGTCATAACTTTTGAACGAATGGACTTTTTGGGACGGGGTTAGAACCAAAACCTTCGCGAAGAAACGCCGCTTCTAATGGTTCAAACCCCAGCTTTCTACGTGACGCCGTTTTCAATTGACGCAGCCATAAAGAGACAAACACGATTTCATCACAAATAACCACTTAAAACGTCATAACTTATGAACGAATGGACTTTTTGGGACGGGGTTAGAACCAAAACCTTCGCGAAGAAACGCCGCTTCTAATGGTTCAAACCCCAGCTTTCTACGTGACGCCGTTTTCAATTGACGCAGCCATAAAGAGACAAACACGATTTCATGACAAATAACCACTTAAAACGTCATAACTTATGAACGAATGGACTTTTTGGGACGGGGTTAGAACCAAAACCTTCGCGAAGAAACGCCGCTTCTAATGGTTCAAACCCCAGCTTTCTACGTGACGCCGTTTTCAATTGACGCAGCCATAAAGAGACAAACACGATTTCATCACAAATAACCACTTAAAACGTCATAACTTATGAACGAATGGACTTTTTGGTACGGGGTTAGAACCAAAACCTTCGCGAAGAAACGCCGCGTCTAATGGTTCAAACCCCAGCTTTCTACGTGACGCCGTTTTCAATTGACGCAGCCATAAAGAGACAAACACGATTTCATCACAAATAACCACTTAAAACGTCATAACTTATGAACGAATGGACTTTTTGGGACGGGGTTAGAACCAAAACCTTCGCGAAGAAACGCCGCTTCTAATGGTTCAAACCCCAGCTTTCTACGTGACGCCGTTTTCAATTGACGCAGCCATAAAGAGACAAACACGATTTCATCACAAATAACCACTTAAAACGTCATAACTTATGAACGAATGGACTTTTTGGGACGGGGTTAGAACCAAAACCTTCGCGAAGAAACGCCGCTTCTAATGGTTCAAACCCCAGCTTTCTACGTGACGCCGTTTTCAATTGACGCCGCCATAAACCTGCAAACACAAATTCATCACAAATAACCACTAATAACGTCATAACTTTTGAACCAATGGACTTTTTGGAACGCGGTTTGAACCAAAACCTTCGCGAAGAAACGCCGCGTCTAATGGTTCAAACCCCAGCTTTCTACGTGACGCCGTTTTCAATTGACGCAGCCATAAAGAGACAAACACGATTTCATCACAAATAACCACTTAAAACGTCATAACTTATGAACGAATGGACTTTTTGGGACGGGGTTAGAACCAAAACCTTCGCGAAGAAACGCCGCTTCTAATGGTTCAAACCCCAGCTTTCTACGTGACGCCGTTTTCAATTGACGCCGCCATAAACCTGCAAACACAATTTCATCACAAATAACCACTAATAACGTCATAACTTTTGAACCAATGGACTTTTTGGGACGGGGTTTGAACCAAAACCTTCGCGAAGAAACGCCGCGTCTAATGGTTCAAACCCCAGCTTTCTACGTGACGCCGTTTTCAATTGACGCAGCCATAAAGAGACAAACACGATTTCATCACAAATAACCACTTAAAACGTCATAACTTATGAACGAATGGACTTTTTGGGACGGGGTTAGAACCAAAACCTTCGCGAAGAAACGCCGCTTCTAATGGTTCAAACCCCAGCTTTCTACGTGACGCCGTTTTCAATTGACGCCGCCATAAACCTGCAAACACAATTTCATCACAAATAACCACTAATAACGTCATAACTTTTGAACCAATGGACTTTTTGGGACGGGGTTTGAACCAAAACCTTCGCGAAGAAACGCCGCGTCTAATGGTTCAAACCCCAGCTTTCTACGTGACGCCGTTTTCAATTGACGCAGCCATAAAGAGACAAACACGATTTCATCACAAATAACCACTTAAAACGTCATAACTTATGAACGAATGGACTTTTTGGGACGGGGTTAGAACCAAAACCTTCGCGAAGAAACGCCGCTTCTAATGGTTCAAACCCCAGCTTTCTACGTGACGCCGTTTTCAATTGACGCCGCCATAAACCT
The DNA here is from genome assembly GCA_963966675.1 of Lasioglossum calceatum. Lineage (NCBI taxonomy): Eukaryota > Metazoa > Arthropoda > Insecta > Hymenoptera > Halictidae > Lasioglossum > Lasioglossum calceatum. The sequence goes on along the minus strand of CAXAAD010000210.1, from coordinate 84,579 downwards.
GCAAACACAATTTCATCACAAATAACCACTAATAACGTCATAACTTTTGAACCAATGGACTTTTTGGGACGGGGTTTCAACCAAAACCTTCGCGAAGAAACGCCGCTTCTAATGGTTCAAACCACAGCTTTCTACGTGACGCCGTTTTCAATTGACGCCGCCATAAACCTGCAAACACAATTTCATCACAAATAACCACTAATAACGTCATAACTTTTGAACCAATGGACTTTTTGGGACGGGGTTAGAACCAAAACCTTCGCGAAGAAACGCCGCTTCTAATGGTTCAAACCCCAGCTTTCTACGTGACGCCGTTTTCAATTGACGCCGCCATAAACCTGCAAACACAATTTCATCACAAATAACCACTAATAACGTCATAACTTTTGAACCAATGGACTTTTTGGGACGCGGTTTGAACCAAAACCTTCGCGAAGAAACGCCGCGTCTAATGGTTCAAACCCCAGCTTTCTACGTGACGCCGTTTTCAATTGACGCAGCCATAAAGAGACAAACACGATTTCATCACAAATAACCACTTAAAACGTCATAACTTTTGAACCAATGGACTTTTTGGGACGGGGTTTGAACCAAAACCTTCGCGAAGAAACGCCGCTTCTAATGGTTCAAACCCCAGCTTTCTACGTGACGCCGTTTTCAATTGACGCCGCCATAAACCTGCAAACACAATTTCATGACAAATAACCACTAATAACGTCATAACTTTTGAACCAATGGACTTTTTGGGACGGGGTTTGAACCAAAACCTTCGCGAAGAAACGCCGCGTCTAATGGTTCAAACCCCAGCTTTCTACGTGACGCCGTTTTCAATTGACGCAGCCATAAAGAGACAAACACGATTTCATCACAAATAACCACTTAAAACGTCATAACTTATGAACGAATGGACTTTTTGGGACGGGGTTAGAACCAAAACCTTCGCGAAGAAACGCCGCTTCTAATGGTTCAAACCCCAGCTTTCTACGTGACGCCGTTTTCAATTGACGCCACCATAAACCTGCAAACACAATTTCATCACAAATAACCACTAATAACGTCATAACTTTTGAACCAATGGACTTTTTGGGACGGGGTTTGAACCAAAACCTTCGCGAAGAAACGCCGCGTCTAATGGTTCAAACCCCAGCTTTCTACGTGACGCCGTTTTCAATTGACGCAGCCATAAAGAGACAAACACGATTTCATCACAAATAACCACTTAAAACGTCATAACTTATGAACGAATGGACTTTTTGGGACGGGGTTAGAACCAAAACCTTCGCGAAGAAACGCCGCTTCTAATGGTTCAAACCACAGCTTTCTACGTGACGCCGTTTTCAATTGACGCCGCCATAAACCTGCAAACACAATTTCATCACAAATAACCACTAATAACGTCATAACTTTTGAACCAATGGACTTTTTGGGACGGGGTTTGAACCAAAACCTTCGCGAAGAAACGCCGCGTCTAATGGTTCAAACCCCAGCTTTCTACGTGACGCCGTTTTCAATTGACGCAGCCATAAAGAGACAAACACGATTTCATCACAAATAACCACTTAAAACGTCATAACTTATGAACGAATGGACTTTTTGGGACGGGGTTAGAACCAAAACCTTCGCGAAGAAACGCCGCTTCTAATGGTTCAAACCCCAGCTTTCTACGTGACGCCGTTTTCAATTGACGCCGCCATAAACCTGCAAACACAATTTCATCACAAATAACCACTAATAACGTCATAACTTTTGAACGAATGGACTTTTTGGGACGGGGTTAGAACCAAAACCTTCGCGAAGAAACGCCGCTTCTAATGGTTCAAACCCCAGCTTTCTACGTGACGCCGTTTTCAATTGACGCAGCCATAAAGAGACAAACACGATTTCATCACAAATAACCACTTAAAACGTCATAACTTATGAACGAATGGACTTTTTGGGACGGGGTTAGAACCAAAACCTTCGCGAAGAAACGCCGCTTCTAATGGTTCAAACCCCAGCTTTCTACGTGACGCCGTTTTCAATTGACGCAGCCATAAAGAGACAAACACGATTTCATGACAAATAACCACTTAAAACGTCATAACTTATGAACGAATGGACTTTTTGGGACGGGGTTAGAACCAAAACCTTCGCGAAGAAACGCCGCTTCTAATGGTTCAAACCCCAGCTTTCTACGTGACGCCGTTTTCAATTGACGCAGCCATAAAGAGACAAACACGATTTCATGACAAATAACCACTTAAAACGTCATAACTTATGAACGAATGGACTTTTTGGGACGGGGTTTCAACCAAAACCTTCGCGAAGAAACGCCGCTTCTAATGGTTCAAACCACAGCTTTCTACGTGACGCCGTTTTCAATTGACGCCGCCATAAACCTGCAAACACAATTTCATCACAAATAACCACTAATAACGTCATAACTTTTGAACCAATGGACTTTTTGGGACGGGGTTTGAACCAAAACCTTCGCGAAGAAACGCCGCTTCTAATGGTTCAAACCCCAGCTTTCTACGTGACGCCGTTTTCAATTGACGCAGCCATAAAGAGACAAACACGATTTCATGACAAATAACCACATAAAACGTCATAACTTATGAACGAATGGACTTTTTGGGACGGGGTTTGAACCAAAACCTTCGCGAAGAAACGCCGCTTCTAATGGTTCAAACCCCAGCTTTCTACGTGACGCCGTTTTCAATTGACGCAGCCATAAAGAGACAAACACGATTTCATCACAAATAACCACTTAAAACGTCATAACTTATGAACGAATCGACTTTTTGGGACGGGGTTAGAACCAAAACCTTCGCGAAGAAACGCCGCTTCTAATGGTTCAAACCCCAGCTTTCTACGTGACGCCGTTTTCAATTGACGCAGCCATAAAGAGACAAACACGATTTCATCACAAATAACCACTTAAAACGTCATAACTTATGAACGAATGGACTTTTTGGGACGGGGTTAGAACCAAAACCTTCGCGAAGAAACGCCGCTTCTAATGGTTCAAACCCCAGCTTTCTACGTGACGCCGTTTTCAATTGACGCCACCATAAACCTGCAAACACAATTTCATCACAAATAACCACTAATAACGTCATAACTTTTGAACCAATGGACTTTTTGGGACGGGGTTTGAACCAAAACCTTCGCGAAGAAACGCCGCGTCTAATGGTTCAAACCCCAGCTTTCTACGTGACGCCGTTTTCAATTGACGCAGCCATAAAGAGACAAACACAATTTCATCACAAATAACCACTAATAACGTCATAACTTTTGAACCAATGGACTTTTTGGGACGCGGTTTGAACCAAAACCTTCGCGAAGAAACGCCGCGTCTAATGGTTCAAACCCCAGCTTTCTACGTGACGCCGTTTTCAATTGACGCAGCCATAAAGAGACAAACACGATTTCATCACAAATAACCACTTAAAACGTCATAACTTTTGAACCAATGGACTTTTTGGGACGGGGTTTGAACCAAAACCTTCGCGAAGAAACGCCGCTTCTAATGGTTCAAACCCCAGCTTTCTACGTGACGCCGTTTTCAATTGACGCCGCCATAAACCTGCAAACACAATTTCATGACAAATAACCACTAATAACGTCATAACTTTTGAACCAATGGACTTTTTGGGACGGGGTTTGAACCAAAACCTTCGCGAAGAAACGCCGCGTCTAATGGTTCAAACCCCAGCTTTCTACGTGACGCCGTTTTCAATTGACGCAGCCATAAAGAGACAAACACGATTTCATCACAAATAACCACTTAAAACGTCATAACTTATGAACGAATGGACTTTTTGGGACGGGGTTAGAACCAAAACCTTCGCGAAGAAACGCCGCTTCTAATGGTTCAAACCCCAGCTTTCTACGTGACGCCGTTTTCAATTGACGCCACCATAAACCTGCAAACACAATTTCATCACAAATAACCACTAATAACGTCATAACTTTTGAACCAATGGACTTTTTGGGACGGGGTTTGAACCAAAACCTTCGCGAAGAAACGCCGCGTCTAATGGTTCAAACCCCAGCTTTCTACGTGACGCCGTTTTCAATTGACGCAGCCATAAAGAGACAAACACGATTTCATCACAAATAACCACTTAAAACGTCATAACTTATGAACGAATGGACTTTTTGGGACGGGGTTAGAACCAAAACCTTCGCGAAGAAACGCCGCTTCTAATGGTTCAAACCACAGCTTTCTACGTGACGCCGTTTTCAATTGACGCCGCCATAAACCTGCAAACACAATTTCATCACAAATAACCACTAATAACGTCATAACTTTTGAACCAATGGACTTTTTGGGACGGGGTTTGAACCAAAACCTTCGCGAAGAAACGCCGCGTCTAATGGTTCAAACCCCAGCTTTCTACGTGACGCCGTTTTCAATTGACGCAGCCATAAAGAGACAAACACGATTTCATCACAAATAACCACTAATAACGTCATAACTTTTGAACCAATGGACTTTTTGGGACGGGGTTTGAACCAAAACCTTCGCGAAGAAACGCCGCGTCTAATGGTTCAAACCCCAGCTTTCTACGTGACGCCGTTTTCAATTGACGCAGCCATAAAGAGACAAACACGATTTCATCACAAATAACCACTTAAAACGTCATAACTTATGAACGAATGGACTTTTTGGGACGGGGTTAGAACCAAAACCTTCGCGAAGAAACGCCGCTTCTAATGGTTCAAACCACAGCTTTCTACGTGACGCCGTTTTCAATTGACGCCGCCATAAACCTGCAAACACAATTTCATCACAAATAACCACTAATAACGTCATAACTTTTGAACCAATGGACTTTTTGGGACGGGGTTTGAACCAAAACCTTCGCGAAGAAACGCCGCGTCTAATGGTTCAAACCCCAGCTTTCTACGTGACGCCGTTTTCAATTGACGCAGCCATAAAGAGACAAACACGATTTCATCACAAATAACCACTTAAAACGTCATAACTTATGAACGAATGGACTTTTTGGGACGGGGTTAGAACCAAAACCTTCGCGAAGAAACGCCGCTTCTAATGGTTCAAACCCCAGCTTTCTACGTGACGCCGTTTTCAATTGACGCCGCCATAAACCTGCAAACACAATTTCATCACAAATAACCACTAATAACGTCATAACTTTTGAACGAATGGACTTTTTGGGACGGGGTTAGAACCAAAACCTTCGCGAAGAAACGCCGCTTCTAATGGTTCAAACCCCAGCTTTCTACGTGACGCCGTTTTCAATTGACGCAGCCATAAAGAGACAAACACGATTTCATCACAAATAACCACTTAAAACGTCATAACTTATGAACGAATGGACTTTTTGGGACGGGGTTAGAACCAAAACCTTCGCGAAGAAACGCCGCTTCTAATGGTTCAAACCCCAGCTTTCTACGTGACGCCGTTTTCAATTGACGCAGCCATAAAGAGACAAACACGATTTCATGACAAATAACCACTTAAAACGTCATAACTTATGAACGAATGGACTTTTTGGGACGGGGTTAGAACCAAAACCTTCGCGAAGAAACGCCGCTTCTAATGGTTCAAACCCCAGCTTTCTACGTGACGCCGTTTTCAATTGACGCAGCCATAAAGAGACAAACACGATTTCATGACAAATAACCACTTAAAACGTCATAACTTATGAACGAATGGACTTTTTGGGACGGGGTTTCAACCAAAACCTTCGCGAAGAAACGCCGCTTCTAATGGTTCAAACCACAGCTTTCTACGTGACGCCGTTTTCAATTGACGCCGCCATAAACCTGCAAACACAATTTCATCACAAATAACCACTAATAACGTCATAACTTTTGAACCAATGGACTTTTTGGGACGGGGTTTGAACCAAAACCTTCGCGAAGAAACGCCGCTTCTAATGGTTCAAACCCCAGCTTTCTACGTGACGCCGTTTTCAATTGACGCAGCCATAAAGAGACAAACACGATTTCATGACAAATAACCACATAAAACGTCATAACTTATGAACGAATGGACTTTTTGGGACGGGGTTTGAACCAAAACCTTCGCGAAGAAACGCCGCTTCTAATGGTTCAAACCCCAGCTTTCTACGTGACGCCGTTTTCAATTGACGCAGCCATAAAGAGACAAACACGATTTCATCACAAATAACCACTTAAAACGTCATAACTTATGAACGAATCGACTTTTTGGGACGGGGTTAGAACCAAAACCTTCGCGAAGAAACGCCGCTTCTAATGGTTCAAACCCCAGCTTTCTACGTGACGCCGTTTTCAATTGACGCAGCCATAAAGAGACAAACACGATTTCATCACAAATAACCACTTAAAACGTCATAACTTATGAACGAATGGACTTTTTGGGACGGGGTTAGAACCAAAACCTTCGCGAAGAAACGCCGCTTCTAATGGTTCAAACCCCAGCTTTCTACGTGACGCCGTTTTCAATTGACGCCACCATAAACCTGCAAACACAATTTCATCACAAATAACCACTAATAACGTCATAACTTTTGAACCAATGGACTTTTTGGGACGGGGTTTGAACCAAAACCTTCGCGAAGAAACGCCGCGTCTAATGGTTCAAACCCCAGCTTTCTACGTGACGCCGTTTTCAATTGACGCAGCCATAAAGAGACAAACACAATTTCATCACAAATAACCACTAATAACGTCATAACTTTTGAACCAATGGACTTTTTGGGACGCGGTTTGAACCAAAACCTTCGCGAAGAAACGCCGCGTCTAATGGTTCAAACCCCAGCTTTCTACGTGACGCCGTTTTCAATTGACGCAGCCATAAAGAGACAAACACGATTTCATCACAAATAACCACTTAAAACGTCATAACTTTTGAACCAATGGACTTTTTGGGACGGGGTTTGAACCAAAACCTTCGCGAAGAAACGCCGCTTCTAATGGTTCAAACCCCAGCTTTCTACGTGACGCCGTTTTCAATTGACGCCGCCATAAACCTGCAAACACAATTTCATGACAAATAACCACTAATAACGTCATAACTTTTGAACCAATGGACTTTTTGGGACGGGGTTTGAACCAAAACCTTCGCGAAGAAACGCCGCGTCTAATGGTTCAAACCCCAGCTTTCTACGTGACGCCGTTTTCAATTGACGCAGCCATAAAGAGACAAACACGATTTCATCACAAATAACCACTTAAAACGTCATAACTTATGAACGAATGGACTTTTTGGGACGGGGTTAGAACCAAAACCTTCGCGAAGAAACGCCGCTTCTAATGGTTCAAACCCCAGCTTTCTACGTGACGCCGTTTTCAATTGACGCCACCATAAACCTGCAAACACAATTTCATCACAAATAACCACTAATAACGTCATAACTTTTGAACCAATGGACTTTTTGGGACGGGGTTTGAACCAAAACCTTCGCGAAGAAACGCCGCGTCTAATGGTTCAAACCCCAGCTTTCTACGTGACGCCGTTTTCAATTGACGCAGCCATAAAGAGACAAACACGATTTCATCACAAATAACCACTTAAAACGTCATAACTTATGAACGAATGGACTTTTTGGGACGGGGTTAGAACCAAAACCTTCGCGAAGAAACGCCGCTTCTAATGGTTCAAACCACAGCTTTCTACGTGACGCCGTTTTCAATTGACGCCGCCATAAACCTGCAAACACAATTTCATCACAAATAACCACTAATAACGTCATAACTTTTGAACCAATGGACTTTTTGGGACGGGGTTTGAACCAAAACCTTCGCGAAGAAACGCCGCGTCTAATGGTTCAAACCCCAGCTTTCTACGTGACGCCGTTTTCAATTGACGCAGCCATAAAGAGACAAACACGATTTCATCACAAATAACCACTTAAAACGTCATAACTTATGAACGAATGGACTTTTTGGGACGGGGTTAGAACCAAAACCTTCGCGAAGAAACGCCGCTTCTAATGGTTCAAACCCCAGCTTTCTACGTGACGCCGTTTTCAATTGACGCCGCCATAAACCTGCAAACACAATTTCATCACAAATAACCACTAATAACGTCATAACTTTTGAACGAATGGACTTTTTGGGACGGGGTTAGAACCAAAACCTTCGCGAAGAAACGCCGCTTCTAATGGTTCAAACCCCAGCTTTCTACGTGACGCCGTTTTCAATTGACGCAGCCATAAAGAGACAAACACGATTTCATCACAAATAACCACTTAAAACGTCATAACTTATGAACGAATGGACTTTTTGGGACGGGGTTAGAACCAAAACCTTCGCGAAGAAACGCCGCTTCTAATGGTTCAAACCCCAGCTTTCTACGTGACGCCGTTTTCAATTGACGCAGCCATAAAGAGACAAACACGATTTCATGACAAATAACCACTTAAAACGTCATAACTTATGAACGAATCGACTTTTTGGGACGGGGTTAGAACCAAAACCTTCGCGAAGAAACGCCGCTTCTAATGGTTCAAACCCCAGCTTTCTACGTGACGCCGTTTTCAATTGACGCAGCCATAAAGAGACAAACACGATTTCATCACAAATAACCACTTAAAACGTCATAACTTATGAACGAATGGACTTTTTGGGACGGGGTTAGAACCAAAACCTTCGCGAAGAAACGCCGCTTCTAATGGTTCAAACCCCAGCTTTCTACGTGACGCCGTTTTCAATTGACGCCACCATAAACCTGCAAACACAATTTCATCACAAATAACCACTAATAACGTCATAACTTTTGAACCAATGGACTTTTTGGGACGGGGTTTGAACCAAAACCTTCGCGAAGAAACGCCGCGTCTAATGGTTCAAACCCCAGCTTTCTACGTGACGCCGTTTTCAATTGACGCAGCCATAAAGAGACAAACACAATTTCATCACAAATAACCACTAATAACGTCATAACTTTTGAACCAATGGACTTTTTGGGACGCGGTTTGAACCAAAACCTTCGCGAAGAAACGCCGCGTCTAATGGTTCAAACCCCAGCTTTCTACGTGACGCCGTTTTCAATTGACGCAGCCATAAAGAGACAAACACGATTTCATCACAAATAACCACTTAAAACGTCATAACTTTTGAACCAATGGACTTTTTGGGACGGGGTTTGAACCAAAACCTTCGCGAAGAAACGCCGCTTCTAATGGTTCAAACCCCAGCTTTCTACGTGACGCCGTTTTCAATTGACGCCGCCATAAACCTGCAAACACAATTTCATGACAAATAACCACTAATAACGTCATAACTTTTGAACCAATGGACTTTTTGGGACGGGGTTTGAACCAAAACCTTCGCGAAGAAACGCCGCGTCTAATGGTTCAAACCCCAGCTTTCTACGTGACGCCGTTTTCAATTGACGCAGCCATAAAGAGACAAACACGATTTCATCACAAATAACCACTTAAAACGTCATAACTTATGAACGAATGGACTTTTTGGGACGGGGTTAGAACCAAAACCTTCGCGAAGAAACGCCGCTTCTAATGGTTCAAACCCCAGCTTTCTACGTGACGCCGTTTTCAATTGACGCCACCATAAACCTGCAAACACAATTTCATCACAAATAACCACTAATAACGTCATAACTTTTGAACCAATGGACTTTTTGGGACGGGGTTTGAACCAAAACCTTCGCGAAGAAACGCCGCGTCTAATGGTTCAAACCCCAGCTTTCTACGTGACGCCGTTTTCAATTGACGCAGCCATAAAGAGACAAACACGATTTCATCACAAATAACCACTTAAAACGTCATAACTTATGAACGAATGGACTTTTTGGGACGGGGTTAGAACCAAAACCTTCGCGAAGAAACGCCGCTTCTAATGGTTCAAACCACAGCTTTCTACGTGACGCCGTTTTCAATTGACGCCGCCATAAACCTGCAAACACAATTTCATCACAAATAACCACTAATAACGTCATAACTTTTGAACCAATGGACTTTTTGGGACGGGGTTTGAACCAAAACCTTCGCGAAGAAACGCCGCGTCTAATGGTTCAAACCCCAGCTTTCTACGTGACGCCGTTTTCAATTGACGCAGCCATAAAGAGACAAACACGATTTCATCACAAATAACCACTTAAAACGTCATAACTTATGAACGAATGGACTTTTTGGGACGGGGTTAGAACCAAAACCTTCGCGAAGAAACGCCGCTTCTAATGGTTCAAACCCCAGCTTTCTACGTGACGCCGTTTTCAATTGACGCCGCCATAAACCTGCAAACACAATTTCATCACAAATAACCACTAATAACGTCATAACTTTTGAACGAATGGACTTTTTGGGACGGGGTTAGAACCAAAACCTTCGCGAAGAAACGCCGCTTCTAATGGTTCAAACCCCAGCTTTCTACGTGACGCCGTTTTCAATTGACGCAGCCATAAAGAGACAAACACGATTTCATCACAAATAACCACTTAAAACGTCATAACTTATGAACGAATGGACTTTTTGGGACGGGGTTAGAACCAAAACCTTCGCGAAGAAACGCCGCTTCTAATGGTTCAAACCCCAGCTTTCTACGTGACGCCGTTTTCAATTGACGCAGCCATAAAGAGACAAACACGATTTCATGACAAATAACCACTTAAAACGTCATAACTTATGAACGAATGGACTTTTTGGGACGGGGTTAGAACCAAAACCTTCGCGAAGAAACGCCGCTTCTAATGGTTCAAACCCCAGCTTTCTACGTGACGCCGTTTTCAATTGACGCAGCCATAAAGAGACAAACACGATTTCATGACAAATAACCACTTAAAACGTCATAACTTATGAACGAATGGACTTTTTGGGACGGGGTTTCAACCAAAACCTTCGCGAAGAAACGCCGCTTCTAATGGTTCAAACCACAGCTTTCTACGTGACGCCGTTTTCAATTGACGCCGCCATAAACCTGCAAACACAATTTCATCACAAATAACCACTAATAACGTCATAACTTTTGAACCAATGGACTTTTTGGGACGGGGTTTGAACCAAAACCTTCGCGAAGAAACGCCGCTTCTAATGGTTCAAACCCCAGCTTTCTACGTGACGCCGTTTTCAATTGACGCAGCCATAAAGAGACAAACACGATTTCATGACAAATAACCACATAAAACGTCATAACTTATGAACGAATGGACTTTTTGGGACGGGGTTTGAACCAAAACCTTCGCGAAGAAACGCCGCTTCTAATGGTTCAAACCCCAGCTTTCTACGTGACGCCGTTTTCAATTGACGCAGCCATAAAGAGACAAACACGATTTCATCACAAATAACCACTTAAAACGTCATAACTTATGAACGAATCGACTTTTTGGGACGGGGTTAGAACCAAAACCTTCGCGAAGAAACGCCGCTTCTAATGGTTCAAACCCCAGCTTTCTACGTGACGCCGTTTTCAATTGACGCAGCCATAAAGAGACAAACACGATTTCATCACAAATAACCACTTAAAACGTCATAACTTATGAACGAATGGACTTTTTGGGACGGGGTTAGAACCAAAACCTTCGCGAAGAAACGCCGCTTCTAATGGTTCAAACCCCAGCTTTCTACGTGACGCCGTTTTCAATTGACGCCACCATAAACCTGCAAACACAATTTCATCACAAATAACCACTAATAACGTCATAACTTTTGAACCAATGGACTTTTTGGGACGGGGTTTGAACCAAAACCTTCGCGAAGAAACGCCGCGTCTAATGGTTCAAACCCCAGCTTTCTACGTGACGCCGTTTTCAATTGACGCAGCCATAAAGAGACAAACACGATTTCATCACAAATAACCACTTAAAACGTCATAACTTATGAACGAATGGACTTTTTGGGACGGGGTTAGAACCAAAACCTTCGCGAAGAAACGCCGCTTCTAATGGTTCAAACCCCAGCTTTCTACGTGACGCCGTTTTCAATTGACGCCGCCATAAACCTGCAAACACAATTTCATCACAAATAACCACTAATAACGTCATAACTTTTGAACCAATGGACTTTTTGGGACGGGGTTTGAACCAAAACCTTCGCGAAGAAACGCCGCGTCTAATGGTTCAAACCCCAGCTTTCTACGTGACGCCGTTTTCAATTGACGCCGCCATAAACCTGCAAACACAATTTCATCACAAATAACCACTAATAACGTCATAACTTTTGAACCAATGGACTTTTTGGGACGGGGTTTGAACCAAAACCTTCGCGAAGAAACGCCGCGTCTAATGGTTCAAACCCCAGCTTTCTACGTGACGCCGTTTTCAATTGACGCAGCCATAAAGAGACAAACACGATTTCATCACAAATAACCACTTAAAACGTCATAACTTATGAACGAATGGACTTTTTGGGACGGGGTTAGAACCAAAACCTTCGCGAAGAAACGCCGCTTCTAATGGTTCAAACCCCAGCTTTCTACGTGACGCCGTTTTCAATTGACGCCACCATAAACCTGCAAACACAATTTCATCACAAATAACCACTAATAACGTCATAACTTTTGAACCAATGGACTTTTTGGGACGGGGTTTGAACCAAAACCTTCGCGAAGAAACGCCGCGTCTAATGGTTCAAACCCCAGCTTTCTACGTGACGCCGTTTTCAATTGACGCAGCCATAAAGAGACAAACACGATTTCATCACAAATAACCACTTAAAACGTCATAACTTATGAACGAATGGACTTTTTGGGACGGGGTTAGAACCAAAACCTTCGCGAAGAAACGCCGCTTCTAATGGTTCAAACCACAGCTTTCTACGTGACGCCGTTTTCAATTGACGCCGCCATAAACCTGCAAACACAATTTCATCACAAATAACCACTAATAACGTCATAACTTTTGAACCAATGGACTTTTTGGGACGGGGTTTGAACCAAAACCTTCGCGAAGAAACGCCGCGTCTAATGGTTCAAACCCCAGCTTTCTACGTGACGCCGTTTTCAATTGACGCAGCCATAAAGAGACAAACACGATTTCATCACAAATAACCACTTAAAACGTCATAACATATGAACGAATGGACTTTTTGGGACGGGGTTAGAACCAAAACCTTCGCGAAGAAACGCCGCTTCTAATGGTTCAAACCCCAGCTTTCTACGTGACGCCGTTTTCAATTGACGCCGCCATAAACCTGCAAACACAATTTCATCACAAATAACCACTAATAACGTCATAACTTTTGAACGAATGGACTTTTTGGGACGGGGTTAGAACCAAAACCTTCGCGAAGAAACGCCGCTTCTAATGGTTCAAACCCCAGCTTTCTACGTGACGCCGTTTTCAATTGACGCAGCCATAAAGAGACAAACACGATTTCATCACAAATAACCACTTAAAACGTCATAACTTATGAACGAATGGACTTTTTGGGACGGGGTTAGAACCAAAACCTTCGCGAAGAAACGCCGCTTCTAATGGTTCAAACCCCAGCTTTCTACGTGACGCCGTTTTCAATTGACGCAGCCATAAAGAGACAAACACGATTTCATGACAAATAACCACTTAAAACGTCATAACTTATGAACGAATGGACTTTTTGGGACGGGGTTAGAACCAAAACCTTCGCGAAGAAACGCCGCTTCTAATGGTTCAAACCCCAGCTTTCTACGTGACGCCGTTTTCAATTGACGCAGCCATAAAGAGACAAACACGATTTCATGACAAATAACCACTTAAAACGTCATAACTTATGAACGAATGGACTTTTTGGTACGGGGTTAGAACCAAAACCTTCGCGAAGAAACGCCGCGTCTAATGGTTCAAACCCCAGCTTTCTACGTGACGCCGTTTTCAATTGACGCAGCCATAAAGAGACAAACACGATTTCATCACAAATAACCACTTAAAACGTCATAACTTATGAACGAATGGACTTTTTGGGACGGGGTTAGAACCAAAACCTTCGCGAAGAAACGCCGCTTCTAATGGTTCAAACCCCAGCTTTCTACGTGACGCCGTTTTCAATTGACGCAGCCATAAAGAGACAAACACGATTTCATGACAAATAACCACATAAAACGTCATAACTTATGAACGAATGGACTTTTTGGGACGGGGTTTGAACCAAAACCTTCGCGAAGAAACGCCGCTTCTAATGGTTCAAACCCCAGCTTTCTACGTGACGCCGTTTTCAATTGACGCAGCCATAAAGAGACAAACACGATTTCATGACAAATAACCACTTAAAACGTCATAACTTATGAACGAATGGACTTTTTGGTACGGGGTTAGAACCAAAACCTTCGCGAAGAAACGCCGCGTCTAATGGTTCAAACCCCAGCTTTCTACGTGACGCCGTTTTCAATTGACGCAGCCATAAACCTGCAAACACAATTTCATCACAAATAACCACTAATAACGTTATAACTTTTGAACCAATGGACTTTTTGGGACGGGGTTTGAACCAAAACCTTCGCGAAGAAACGCCGCGTCTAATGGTTCAAACCCCAGCTTTCTACGTGACGCCGTTTTCAATTGACGCAGCCATAAAGAGACAAACACGATTTCATCACAAATAACCACTTAAAACGTCATAACTTATGAACGAATGGACTTTTTGGGACGGGGTTAGAACCAAAACCTTCGCGAAGAAACGCCGCTTCTAATGGTTCAAACCCCAGCTTTCTACGTGACGCCGTTTTCAATTGACGCCGCCATAAACCTGCAAACACAATTTCATCACAAATAACCACTTAAAACGTCATAACTTATGAACGAATGGACTTTTTGGTACGGGGTTAGAACCAAAACCTTCGCGAAGAAACGCCGCGTCTAATGGTTCAAACCCCAGCTTTCTACGTGACGCCGTTTTCAATTGACGCAGCCATAAAGAGACAAACACGATTTCATCACAAATAACCACTTAAAACGTCATAACTTATGAACGAATGGACTTTTTGGGACGGGGTTAGAACCAAAACCTTCGCGAAGAAACGCCGCTTCTAATGGTTCAAACCCCAGCTTTCTACGTGACGCCGTTTTCAATTGACGCAGCCATAAAGAGACAAACACGATTTCATGACAAATAACCACATAAAACGTCATAACTTATGAACGAATGGACTTTTTGGGACGGGGTTTGAACCAAAACCTTCGCGAAGAAACGCCGCTTCTAATGGTTCAAACCCCAGCTTTCTACGTGACGCCGTTTTCAATTGACGCAGCCATAAAGAGACAAACACGATTTCATGACAAATAACCACTTAAAACGTCATAACTTATGAACGAATGGACTTTTTGGTACGGGGTTAGAACCAAAACCTTCGCGAAGAAACGCCGCGTCTAATGGTTCAAACCCCAGCTTTCTACGTGACGCCGTTTTCAATTGACGCAGCCATAAACCTGCAAACACAATTTCATCACAAATAACCACTAATAACGTTATAACTTTTGAACCAATGGACTTTTTGGGACGGGGTTTGAACCAAAACCTTCGCGAAGAAACGCCGCGTCTAATGGTTCAAACCCCAGCTTTCTACGTGACGCCGTTTTCAATTGACGCAGCCATAAAGAGACAAACACGATTTCATCACAAATAACCACTTAAAACGTCATAACTTATGAACGAATGGACTTTTTGGGACGGGGTTAGAACCAAAACCTTCGCGAAGAAACGCCGCTTCTAATGGTTCAAACCCCAGCTTTCTACTTGACGCCGTTTTCAATTGACGCCGCCATAAACCTGCAAACACAATTTCATCACAAATAACCACTAATAACGTCATAACTTTTGAACGAATGGACTTTTTGGGACGGGGTTAGAACCAAAACCTTCGCGAAGAAACGCCGCTTCTAATGGTTCAAACCCCAGCTTTCTACGTGACGCCGTTTTCAATTGACGCAGCCATAAAGAGACAAACACGATTTCATCACAAATAACCACTTAAAACGTCATAACTTATGAACGAATGGACTTTTTGGGACGGGGTTAGAACCAAAACCTTCGCGAAGAAACGCCGCTTCTAATGTTTCAAACCCCAGCTTTCTACGTGACGCCGTTTTCAATTGACGCAGCCATAAAGAGACAAACACGATTTCATGACAAATAACCACTTAAAACGTCATAACTTATGAACGAATGGACTTTTTGGGACGGGGTTAGAACCAAAACCTTCGCGAAGAAACGCCGCTTCTAATGGTTCAAACCCCAGCTTTCTACGTGACGCCGTTTTCAATTGACGCAGCCATAAAGAGACAAACACGATTTCATGACAAATAACCACTTAAAACGTCATAACTTATGAACGAATGGACTTTTTGGTACAGGGTTAGAACCAAAACCTTCGCGAAGAAACGCCGCGTCTAATGGTTCAAACCCCAGCTTTCTACGTGACGCCGTTTTCAATTGACGCAGCCATAAAGAGACAAACACGATTTCATCACAAATAACCACTTAAAACGTCATAACTTATGAACGAATGGACTTTTTGGGACGGGGTTAGAACCAAAACCTTCGCGAAGAAACGCCGCTTCTAATGGTTCAAACCCCAGCTTTCTACGTGACGCCGTTTTCAATTGACGCAGCCATAAAGAGACAAACACGATTTCATCACAAATAACCACATAAAACGTCATAACTTATGAACGAATGGACTTTTTGGGACGGGGTTTGAACCAAAACCTTCGCGAAGAAACGCCGCTTCTAATGGTTCAAACCCCAGCTTTCTACGTGACGCCGTTTTCAATTGACGCAGCCATAAAGAGACAAACACGATTTCATCACAAATAACCACTTAAAACGTCATAACTTATGAACGAATCGACTTTTTGGGACGGGGTTAGAACCAAAACCTTCGCGAAGAAACGCCGCTTCTAATGGTTCAAACCCCAGCTTTCTACGTGACGCCGTTTTCAATTGACGCAGCCATAAAGAGACAAACACGATTTCATCACAAATAACCACATAAAACGTCATAACTTATGAACGAATGGACTTTTTGGGACGGGGTTTGAACCAAAACCTTCGCGAAGAAACGCCGCTTCTAATGGTTCAAACCACAGCTTTCTACGTGACGCCGTTTTCAATTGACGCAGCCATAAAGAGACAAACACGATTTCATCACAACTAACCACTAATAACGTCATAACTTTTGAACCAATGGACTTTTTGGGACGGGGTTAGAACCAAAACCTTCGCGAAGAAACGCCGCGTCTAATGGTTCAAACCCCAGCTTTCTACGTGACGCCGTTTTCAATTGACGCAGCCATAAAGAGACAAACACGATTTCATCACAAATAACCACTTAAAACGTCATAACTTATGAACGAATGGACTTTTTGGGACGGGGTTAGAACCAAAACCTTCGCGAAGAAACGCCGCTTCTAATGGTTCAAACCCCAGCTTTCTACGTGACGCCGTTTTCAATTGACGCCGCCATAAACCTGCAAACACAATTTCATCACAAATAACCACTAATAACGTCATAACTTTTGAACGAATGGACTTTTTGGGACGGGGTTAGAACCAAAACCTTCGCGAAGAAACGCCGCGTCTAATGGTTCAAACCCCAGCTTTCTACGTGACGCCGTTTTCAATTGACGCCGCCATAAACCTGCAAACACAATTTCATCACAAATAACCACTAATAACGTTATAACTTTTGAACCAATGTACTTTTTGGGACGGCGTTTGAACCAAAACCTTCGCGAAGAAACGCCGCGTCTAATGGTTCAAACCCCAGCTTTCTACGTGACGCCGTTTTCAATTGACGCCGCCATAAACCTGCAAACACAATTTCATCACAAATAACCACTAATAACGTCATAACTTTTGAACCAATGGACTTTTTGGGACGGGGTTTGAACAAAAACCTTCGCGAAGAAACGCCGCGTCTAATGGTTCAAACCCCAGCTTTCTACGTGACGCCGTTTTCAATTGACGCAGCCATAAAGAGACAAACACGATTTCATCACAAATAACCACTTAAAACGTCATAACTTATGAACGAATGGACTTTTTGGGACGGGGTTAGAACCAAAACCTTCGCGAAGAAACGCCGCTTCTAATGGTTCAAACCCCAGCTTTCTACGTGACGCCGTTTTCAATTGACGCAGCCATAAAGAGACAAACACGATTTCATCACAAATAACCACTTAAAACGTCATAACTTATGAACGAATGGACTTTTTGGGACGGGGTTAGAACCAAAACCTTCGCGAAGAAACGCCGCTTCTAATGGTTCAAACCACAGCTTTCTACGTGACGCCGTTTTCAATTGACGCAGCCATAAACCTGCAAACACAATTTCATCACAAATAACCACTTAAAACGTCATAACTTATGAACGAATGGACTTTTTGGGACGGGGTTAGAACCAAAACCTTCGCGAAGAAACGCCGCTTCTAATGGTTCAAACCCCAGCTTTCTACGTGACGCCGTTTTCAATTGACGCCGCCATAAACCTGCAAACACAATTTCATCACAAATAACCACTAATAACGTCATAACTTTTGAACCAATGGACTTTTTGGGACGGGGTTTGAACCAAAACCTTCGCGAAGAAACGCCGCGTCTAATGGTTCAAACCACAGCTTTCTACGAGACGCCGTTTTCAATTGACGCAGCCATAAAGAGACAAACACGATTTCATGACAAATAACCACATAAAACGTCATAACTTATGAACGAATGGACTTTTTGGGACGGGGTTTGAACCAAAACCTTCGCGAAGAAACGCCGCTTCTAATGGTTCAAACCCCAGCTTTCTACGTGACGCCGTTTTCAATTGACGCAGCCATAAAGAGACAAACACGATTTCATGACAAATAACCACTTAAAACGTCATAACTTATGAACGAATGGACTTTTTGGTACGGGGTTAGAACCAAAACCTTCGCGAAGAAACGCCGCGTCTAATGGTTCAAACCCCAGCTTTCTACGTGACGCCGTTTTCAATTGACGCAGCCATAAACCTGCAAACACAATTTCATCACAAATAACCACTAATAACGTTATAACTTTTGAACCAATGGACTTTTTGGGACGGGGTTTGAACCAAAACCTTCGCGAAGAAACGCCGCGTCTAATGGTTCAAACCCCAGCTTTCTACGTGACGCCGTTTTCAATTGACGCAGCCATAAAGAGACAAACACGATTTCATCACAAATAACCACTTAAAACGTCATAACTTATGAACGAATGGACTTTTTGGGACGGGGTTAGAACCAAAACCTTCGCGAAGAAACGCCGCTTCTAATGGTTCAAACCCCAGCTTTCTACGTGACGCCGTTTTCAATTGACGCCGCCATAAACCTGCAAACACAATTTCATCACAAATAACCACTAATAACGTCATAACTTTTGAACGAATGGACTTTTTGGGACGGGGTTAGAACCAAAACCTTCGCGAAGAAACGCCGCTTCTAATGGTTCAAACCCCAGCTTTCTACGTGACGCCGTTTTCAATTGACGCAGCCATAAAGAGACAAACACGATTTCATCACAAATAACCACTTAAAACGTCATAACTTATGAACGAATGGACTTTTTGGGACGGGGTTAGAACCAAAACCTTCGCGAAGAAACGCCGCTTCTAATGGTTCAAACCCCAGCTTTCTACGTGACGCCGTTTTCAATTGACGCAGCCATAAAGAGACAAACACGATTTCATGACAAATAACCACTTAAAACGTCATAACTTATGAACGAATGGACTTTTTGGGACGGGGTTAGAACCAAAACCTTCGCGAAGAAACGCCGCTTCTAATGGTTCAAACCCCAGCTTTCTACGTGACGCCGTTTTCAATTGACGCAGCCATAAAGAGACAAACACGATTTCATCACAAATAACCACTTAAAACGTCATAACTTATGAACGAATGGACTTTTTGGGACGGGGTTAGAACCAAAACCTTCGCGAAGAAACGCCGCGTCTAATGGTTCAAACCCCAGCTTTCTACGTGACGCCGTTTTCAATTGACGCAGCCATAAAGAGACAAACACGATTTCATCACAAATAACCACTTAAAACGTCATAACTTATGAACGAATGGACTTTTTGGGACGGGGTTAGAACCAAAACCTTCGCGAAGAAACGCCGCTTCTAATGGTTCAAACCCCAGCTTTCTACGTGACGCCGTTTTCAATTGACGCAGCCATAAAGAGACAAACACGATTTCATGACAAATAACCACATAAAACGTCATAACTTATGAACGAATGGACTTTTTGGGACGGGGTTTGAACCAAAACCTTCGCGAAGAAACGCCGCTTCTAATGGTTCAAACCCCAGCTTTCTACGTGACGCCGTTTTCAATTGACGCAGCCATAAAGAGACAAACACGATTTCATGACAAATAACCACTTAAAACGTCATAACTTATGAACGAATGGACTTTTTGGTACGGGGTTAGAACCAAAACCTTCGCGAAGAAACGCCGCGTCTAATGGTTCAAACCCCAGCTTTCTACGTGACGCCGTTTTCAATTGACGCAGCCATAAACCTGCAAACACAATTTCATCACAAATAACCACTAATAACGTTATAACTTTTGAACCAATGGACTTTTTGGGACGGGGTTTGAACCAAAACCTTCGCGAAGAAACGCCGCGTCTAATGGTTCAAACCCCAGCTTTCTACGTGACGCCGTTTTCAATTGACGCAGCCATAAAGAGACAAACACGATTTCATCACAAATAACCACTTAAAACGTCATAACTTATGAACGAATGGACTTTTTGGGACGGGGTTAGAACCAAAACCTTCGCGAAGAAACGCCGCTTCTAATGGTTCAAACCCCAGCTTTCTACGTGACGCCGTTTTCAATTGACGCCGCCATAAACCTGCAAACACAATTTCATCACAAATAACCACTAATAACGTCATAACTTTTGAACGAATGGACTTTTTGGGACGGGGTTTGAACCAAAACCTTCGCGAAGAAACGCCGCGTCTAATGGTTCAAACCCCAGCTTTCTACGTGACGCCGTTTTCAATTGACGCAGCCATAAAGAGACAAACACGATTTCATCACAAATAACCACTTAAAACGTCATAACTTATGAACGAATGGACTTTTTGGGACGGGGTTAGAACCAAAACCTTCGCGAAGAAACGCCGCTTCTAATGGTTCAAACCCCAGCTTTCTACGTGACGCCGTTTTCAATTGACGCAGCCATAAAGAGACAAACACGATTTCATCACAAATAACCACTTAAAACGTCATAACTTATGAACGAATGGACTTTTTGGGACGGGGTTAGAACCAAAACCTTCGCGAAGAAACGCCGCTTCTAATGGTTCAAACCCCAGCTTTCTACGTGACGCCGTTTTCAATTGACGCAGCCATAAAGAGACAAACACGATTTCATGACAAATAACCACTTAAAACGTCATAACTTATGAACGAATGGACTTTTTGGGACGGGGTTAGAACCAAAACCTTCGCGAAGAAACGCCGCTTCTAATGGTTCAAACCCCAGCTTTCTACGTGACGCCGTTTTCAATTGACGCAGCCATAAAGAGACAAACACGATTTCATCACAAATAACCACTTAAAACGTCATAACTTATGAACGAATGGACTTTTTGGGACGGGGTTAGAACCAAAACCTTCGCGAAGAAACGCCGCGTCTAATGGTTCAAACCCCAGCTTTCTACGTGACGCCGTTTTCAATTGACGCAGCCATAAAGAGACAAACACGATTTCATCACAAATAACCACTTAAAACGTCATAACTTATGAACGAATGGACTTTTTGGGACGGGGTTAGAACCAAAACCTTCGCGAAGAAACGCCGCTTCTAATGGTTCAAACCCCAGCTTTCTACGTGACGCCGTTTTCAATTGACGCAGCCATAAAGAGACAAACACGATTTCATGACAAATAACCACATAAAACGTCATAACTTATGAACGAATGGACTTTTTGGGACGGGGTTTGAACCAAAACCTTCGCGAAGAAACGCCGCTTCTAATGGTTCAAACCCCAGCTTTCTACGTGACGCCGTTTTCAATTGACGCAGCCATAAAGAGACAAACACGATTTCATGACAAATAACCACTTAAAACGTCATAACTTATGAACGAATGGACTTTTTGGTACGGGGTTAGAACCAAAACCTTCGCGAAGAAACGCCGCGTCTAATGGTTCAAACCCCAGCTTTCTACGTGACGCCGTTTTCAATTGACGCAGCCATAAACCTGCAAACACAATTTCATCACAAATAACCACTAATAACGTTATAACTTTTGAACCAATGGACTTTTTGGGACGGGGTTTGAACCAAAACCTTCGCGAAGAAACGCCGCGTCTAATGGTTCAAACCCCAGCTTTCTACGTGACGCCGTTTTCAATTGACGCAGCCATAAAGAGACAAACACGATTTCATCACAAATAACCACTTAAAACGTCATAACTTATGAACGAATGGACTTTTTGGGACGGGGTTAGAACCAAAACCTTCGCGAAGAAACGCCGCTTCTAATGGTTCAAACCCCAGCTTTCTACGTGACGCCGTTTTCAATTGACGCCGCCATAAACCTGCAAACACAATTTCATCACAAATAACCACTAATAACGTCATAACTTTTGAACGAATGGACTTTTTGGGACGGGGTTAGAACCAAAACCTTCGCGAAGAAACGCCGCTTCTAATGGTTCAAACCCCAGCTTTCTACGTGACGCCGTTTTCAATTGACGCAGCCATAAAGAGACAAACACGATTTCATCACAAATAACCACTTAAAACGTCATAACTTATGAACGAATGGACTTTTTGGGACGGGGTTAGAACCAAAACCTTCGCGAAGAAACGCCGCTTCTAATGGTTCAAACCCCAGCTTTCTACGTGACGCCGTTTTCAATTGACGCAGCCATAAAGAGACAAACACGATTTCATGACAAATAACCACTTAAAACGTCATAACTTATGAACGAATGGACTTTTTGGGACGGGGTTAGAACCAAAACCTTCGCGAAGAAACGCCGCTTCTAATGGTTCAAACCCCAGCTTTCTACGTGACGCCGTTTTCAATTGACGCAGCCATAAAGAGACAAACACGATTTCATCACAAATAACCACTTAAAACGTCATAACTTATGAACGAATGGACTTTTTGGGACGGGGTTAGAACCAAAACCTTCGCGAAGAAACGCCGCGTCTAATGGTTCAAACCCCAGCTTTCTACGTGACGCCGTTTTCAATTGACGCAGCCATAAAGAGACAAACACGATTTCATCACAAATAACCACTTAAAACGTCATAACTTATGAACGAATGGACTTTTTGGGACGGGGTTAGAACCAAAACCTTCGCGAAGAAACGCCGCTTCTAATGGTTCAAACCCCAGCTTTCTACGTGACGCCGTTTTCAATTGACGCAGCCATAAAGAGACAAACACGATTTCATCACAAATAACCACATAAAACGTCATAACTTATGAACGAATGGACTTTTTGGGACGGGGTTTGAACCAAAACCTTCGCGAAGAAACGCCGCTTCTAATGGTTCAAACCCCAGCTTTCTACGTGACGCCGTTTTCAATTGACGCAGCCATAAAGAGACAAACACGATTTCATCACAAATAACCACTTAAAACGTCATAACTTATGAACGAATCGACTTTTTGGGACGGGGTTAGAACCAAAACCTTCGCGAAGAAACGCCGCTTCTAATGGTTCAAACCACAGCTTTCTACGTGACGCCGTTTTCAATTGACGCAGCCATAAAGAGACAAACACGATTTCATCACAACTAACCACTAATAACGTCATAACTTTTGAACCAATGGACTTTTTGGGACGGGGTTAGAACCAAAACCTTCGCGAAGAAACGCCGCGTCTAATGGTTCAAACCCCAGCTTTCTACGTGACGCCGTTTTCAATTGACGCAGCCATAAAGAGACAAACACGATTTCATCACAAATAACCACTTAAAACGTCATAACTTATGAACGAATGGACTTTTTGGGACGGGGTTAGAACCAAAACCTTCGCGAAGAAACGCCGCTTCTAATGGTTCAAACCCCAGCTTTCTACGTGACGCCGTTTTCAATTGACGCCGCCATAAACCTGCAAACACAATTTCATCACAAATAACCACTAATAACGTTATAACTTTTGAACCAATGTACTTTTTGGGACGGGTTTTGAACCAAAACCTTCGCGAAGAAACGCCGCGTCTAATGGTTCAAACCCCAGCTTTCTACGTGACGCCGTTTTCAATTGACGCCGCCATAAACCTGCAAACACAATTTCATCACAAATAACCACTAATAACGTCATAACTTTTGAACCAATGGACTTTTTGGGACGGGGTTTGAACAAAAACCTTCGCGAAGAAACGCCGCGTCTAATGGTTCAAACCCCAGCTTTCTACGTGACGCCGTTTTCAATTGACGCAGCCATAAAGAGACAAACACGATTTCATCACAAATAACCACTTAAAACGTCATAACTTATGAACGAATGGACTTTTTGGGACGGGGTTAGAACCAAAACCTTCGCGAAGAAACGCCGCTTCTAATGGTTCAAACCCCAGCTTTCTACGTGACGCCGTTTTCAATTGACGCAGCCATAAAGAGACAAACACGATTTCATCACAAATAACCACTTAAAACGTCATAACTTATGAACGAATGGACTTTTTGGGACGGGGTTAGAACCAAAACCTTCGCGAAGAAACGCCGCTTCTAATGGTTCAAACCACAGCTTTCTACGTGACGCCGTTTTCAATTGACGCAGCCATAAAGAGACAAACACGATTTCATCACAAATAACCACTTAAAACGTCATAACTTATGAACGAATGGACTTTTTGGGACGGGGTTAGAACCAAAACCTTCGCGAAGAAACGCCGCTTCTAATGGTTCAAACCCCAGCTTTCTACGTGACGCCGTTTTCAATTGACGCCGCCATAAACCTGCAAACACAATTTCATCACAAATAACCACTAATAACGTCATAACTTTTGAACGAATGGACTTTTTGGGACGGGGTTAGAACCAAAACCTTCGCGAAGAAACGCCGCTTCTAATGGTTCAAACCCCAGCTTTCTACGTGACGCCGTTTTCAATTGACGCAGCCATAAAGAGACAAACACGATTTCATCACAAATAACCACTTAAAACGTCATAACTTATGAACGAATGGACTTTTTGGGACGGGGTTAGAACCAAAACCTTCGCGAAGAAACGCCGCTTCTAATGGTTCAAACCCCAGCTTTCTACGTGACGCCGTTTTCAATTGACGCAGCCATAAAGAGACAAACACGATTTCATGACAAATAACCACTTAAAACGTCATAACTTATGAACGAATGGACTTTTTGGGACGGGGTTAGAACCAAAACCTTCGCGAAGAAACGCCGCTTCTAATGGTTCAAACCCCAGCTTTCTACGTGACGCCGTTTTCAATTGACGCAGCCATAAAGAGACAAACACGATTTCATCACAAATAACCACTTAAAACGTCATAACTTATGAACGAATGGACTTTTTGGGACGGGGTTAGAACCAAAACCTTCGCGAAGGAACGCCGCGTCTAATGGTTCAAACCCCAGCTTTCTACGTGACGCCGTTTTCAATTGACGCAGCCATAAAGAGACAAACACGATTTCATCACAAATAACCACTTAAAACGTCATAACTTATGAACGAATGGACTTTTTGGGACGGGGTTAGAACCAAAACCTTCGCGAAGAAACGCCGCTTCTAATGGTTCAAACCCCAGCTTTCTACGTGACGCCGTTTTCAATTGACGCAGCCATAAAGAGACAAACACGATTTCATCACAAATAACCACATAAAACGTCATAACTTATGAACGAATGGACTTTTTGGGACGGGGTTTGAACCAAAACCTTCGCGAAGAAACGCCGCTTCTAATGGTTCAAACCCCAGCTTTCTACGTGACGCCGTTTTCAATTGACGCAGCCATAAAGAGACAAACACGATTTCATCACAAATAACCACTTAAAACGTCATAACTTATGAACGAATCGACTTTTTGGGACGGGGTTAGAACCAAAACCTTCGCGAAGAAACGCCGCTTCTAATGGTTCAAACCACAGCTTTCTACGTGACGCCGTTTTCAATTGACGCAGCCATAAAGAGACAAACACGATTTCATCACAACTAACCACTAATAACGTCATAACTTTTGAACCAATGGACTTTTTGGGACGGGGTTAGAACCAAAACCTTCGCGAAGAAACGCCGCGTCTAATGGTTCAAACCCCAGCTTTCTACGTGACGCCGTTTTCAATTGACGCAGCCATAAAGAGACAAACACGATTTCATCACAAATAACCACTTAAAACGTCATAACTTATGAACGAATGGACTTTTTGGGACGGGGTTAGAACCAAAACCTTCGCGAAGAAACGCCGCTTCTAATGGTTCAAACCCCAGCTTTCTACGTGACGCCGTTTTCAATTGACGCCGCCATAAACCTGCAAACACAATTTCATCACAAATAACCACTAATAACGTTATAACTTTTGAACCAATGTACTTTTTGGGACGGGTTTTGAACCAAAACCTTCGCGAAGAAACGCCGCGTCTAATGGTTCAAACCCCAGCTTTCTACGTGACGCCGTTTTCAATTGACGCCGCCATAAACCTGCAAACACAATTTCATCACAAATAACCACTAATAACGTCATAACTTTTGAACCAATGGACTTTTTGGGACGGGGTTTGAACAAAAACCTTCGCGAAGAAACGCCGCGTCTAATGGTTCAAACCCCAGCTTTCTACGTGACGCCGTTTTCAATTGACGCAGCCATAAAGAGACAAACACGATTTCATCACAAATAACCACTTAAAACGTCATAACTTATGAACGAATGGACTTTTTGGGACGGGGTTAGAACCAAAACCTTCGCGAAGAAACGCCGCTTCTAATGGTTCAAACCCCAGCTTTCTACGTGACGCCGTTTTCAATTGACGCAGCCATAAAGAGACAAACACGATTTCATCACAAATAACCACTTAAAACGTCATAACTTATGAACGAATGGACTTTTTGGGACGGGGTTAGAACCAAAACCTTCGCGAAGAAACGCCGCTTCTAATGGTTCAAACCACAGCTTTCTACGTGACGCCGTTTTCAATTGACGCAGCCATAAAGAGACAAACACGATTTCATCACAAATAACCACTTAAAACGTCATAACTTATGAACGAATGGACTTTTTGGGACGGGGTTAGAACCAAAACCTTCGCGAAGAAACGCCGCTTCTAATGGTTCAAACCCCAGCTTTCTACGTGACGCCGTTTTCAATTGACGCCGCCATAAACCTGCAAACACAATTTCATCACAAATAACCACTAATAACGTCATAACTTTTGAACGAATGGACTTTTTGGGACGGGGTTAGAACCAAAACCTTCGCGAAGAAACGCCGCTTCTAATGGATCAAACCCCAGCTTTCTACGTGACGCCGTTTTCAATTGACGCAGCCATAAAGAGACAAACACGATTTCATCACAAATAACCACTTAAAACGTCATAACTTATGAACGAATGGACTTTTTGGGACGGGGTTAGAACCAAAACCTTCGCGAAGAAACGCCGCTTCTAATGGTTCAAACCCCAGCTTTCTACGTGACGCCGTTTTCAATTGACGCAGCCATAAAGAGACAAACACGATTTCATGACAAATAACCACTTAAAACGTCATAACTTATGAACGAATGGACTTTTTGGGACGGGGTTAGAACCAAAACCTTCGCGAAGAAACGCCGCTTCTAATGGTTCAAACCCCAGCTTTCTACGTGACGCCGTTTTCAATTGACGCAGCCATAAAGAGACAAACACGATTTCATCACAAATAACCACTTAAAACGTCATAACTTATGAACGAATGGACTTTTTGGGACGGGGTTAGAACCAAAACCTTCGCGAAGAAACGCCGCGTCTAATGGTTCAAACCCCAGCTTTCTACGTGACGCCGTTTTCAATTGACGCAGCCATAAAGAGACAAACACGATTTCATCACAAATAACCACTTAAAACGTCATAACTTATGAACGAATGGACTTTTTGGGACGGGGTTAGAACCAAAACCTTCGCGAAGAAACGCCGCTTCTAATGGTTCAAACCCCAGCTTTCTACGTGACGCCGTTTTCAATTGACGCAGCCATAAAGAGACAAACACGATTTCATCACAAATAACCACATAAAACGTCATAACTTATGAACGAATGGACTTTTTGGGACGGGGTTTGAACCAAAACCTTCGCGAAGAAACGCCGCTTCTAATGGTTCAAACCCCAGCTTTCTACGTGACGCCGTTTTCAATTGACGCAGCCATAAAGAGACAAACACGATTTCATCACAAATAACCACTTAAAACGTCATAACTTATGAACGAATCGACTTTTTGGGACGGGGTTAGAACCAAAACCTTCGCGAAGAAACGCCGCTTCTAATGGTTCAAACCACAGCTTTCTACGTGACGCCGTTTTCAATTGACGCA